>JAGKTI010035675.1:0-11212 GCA_018397915.1 Birgus latro | reverse complement strand
TCTCACTCACACCCACCCACCCACACCCACACACTCACACACACACTTTCACAAACCTACAAAAATCTTACTAATCAGCAGTTTTTATCGCTAGTTTACTATTGCGGGTTAAATTCTGCTGAAGAAAATCGTCTACCAGCAGTGTGAAAAAAATAAATAAAATAAAATAAAAGAAAGGACATTTAGCAAGTGAAACACCTTCGCCCTAAAACTGATCTTAGGGCGGAGCATTTAATTTTGCATTGTGCACTTGACTATAGACTAAGTATTCTCAAAACAGCCCCTTCGTCCTCAGCTTTCCTTCAACATTCCACCGAGTTTAATTAAAATCGAATCAAAACATTTTTAAGCTGACCTTTTTCAATAATCTTGATCTTTGACCTTGCTTTGTGACCTTGACCTTCGACTGACTTCTTAAAATTGACTCTCTTCATCCTTGGCTTGCCATTAGCCCTTCCACCAAATTTGGACTAAATCAAAGGAGATCTTGAAATTTGCCTAGTCATGTAACCTTGAACTTTGACTTATTGTTCTCAAAAGCATTAGATCAGTACTTTGGCTGACCCAGAACCCTTCCATCAAGTTAGGCTCAAATCAGATGAAGACTGTCTTAGTTAGGCTACTTTGTTCACACACACACACACACACACACACACACAAACACCTGGAACATTGATTCCCCACACCTTTTTTTGTTACGTGCGGCGATAGCAAGCTGGTCAATGAGTGGCCAGCGTTCTTCTTCTTCTGCTTCTGGCGAATTTATTAAAAGAAGGCCTTCGGAGACATAAAAGTGGCACCATATAAGGTAATTTGACATGGAGAATCCAAATCTGCCATCAGCTGACACCTGAGGCGGCGCCATCTAGCAGCAACTTTGGTAAAACTTTTTCATTTAAGTCCACCGAGACATAAAAGTGGTCCCATGTAAGGTTAACTGACATGGCTAGTTAGCTACATTTTACAGCAAACTGTCCGAAACAAGAGCCTCGCCACAGGTCCCAGAGCAATTCTACTCTTGCTTCAATACGAATCTCTTATCCTTTCTCATGCACACTCACTCACAGTTTCCTTTAATGATCTAATCTAATCACCCACCTAAATTTTGGTTCACTTACTTCCCATGCTCAATCACAAACTCACACTTACTCCCCATGCTCAATCACAAACTCACACTTACTCCCCATGCTCCACCACAAACTCACACTTACTCCCCATGCTCAACCACAAACTCACACTTACTCCCCATGCTCCACCACAAACTCAGGTGGACTGCACTGAGTGATGGGTTGGGGATGATGTGATTTATGGCTTGACACGGCACTTGCATAGAAGAAACTGTTTGCCGGAATTTGATATAACTGTTCACAACCTTTCCATATGGCTCCAACGACACGCCATAACCCCGCCTCTCCTGTCAATAAAATAGTACCAGATCTGAATGAAATATTTATTTTGCATCAGGTGGTGGTGGATGTTGGTCCAGGCAATACGTTATGACATTAGAGATTCAGCTCTCAAAATAAGACTTTGTACTTTACGTCATGGGACGGAGTAAAATACATCATCCTGCCTCATCCGTTTACTCACTACATTCCATTTCTCATACATTCCTCTTCCTTTCACCTTTTTCTCTTTGTCTGTCTCGTCTTTTTATCTTCCTCTCTGAAAATCTGCTCTTAATCTGTCTACAGCCCTCCCTGTTTTCAGGGGGAGAGAGACAGAGAACTGAGAAAAAAATTGGATAGAGGGCAAAAAATATAAGGAAAGAGAAGTAAAGTAAAAAAAAAAAATAGAATGGGGGGGGAGATAGAACGATTGTGCCGAGATGAAAGATATAGAAGGTAAGAGAAAGGAAGATACTGGGACAGAAGAGTTAAAACAGGGAAGACTCTCCGTCCTTCTGGCATCTTTAACATATACTGTATATCAGATGCTATGCTATTCCATTAAATATTATGTCAATATGCGTACAGAAAACTATTGTTCTCTTATCACAGTTCACTGAAATTATTAACTGCTTCACTCCTTGAGTTCAGTATATAAACGCCTCTACCTATCTAGCCATCTGTTGTATGTATGTATGCATGTATCCATCTATCAATTTATCAAGCTACTTACATTGACAGAAATAGGAACATTATCAAATATCTATCTACCTAGCTAACTACCTATGTGTGTATCTACCTATCTATCAATTCATCCATCTCATTCTCTCTCTCTCTCTTTCTCTCTCCACCAGTATCTGCTCCTCGCGTTAACATCCCTCCATAAATCCAGCTGGAGTATCCATCCCCCAGGCTCTTCACTCCTCCTTTGTTATTTCGAATTTTTACCCTCCCCGACTTCGCACTCAGGCATTTCTCTCTTTGTCGCCCACTTGTTACCGCACTTTTCTTTTCACTTAATATCCTGGCGTTAGCCCCAGACTTGCTTTATCTTTATTTATACATTACTTTCATACAAGACTCATGTCAAGAGCGCGACATAATGAAACATGGGTAATCTCCGTGGATTATTACGGTGAGCTAATATTCTGTTTCACCTGATGCATTTAATTTTCGTGGCTTTCGTTTTTCTCACTCTAATTCTACTAGGTATTTGGCTGCATTGTATTCCCGTTCTTCTCTAGAATACTCTCTTTTATCATCACAGTTATTGTCTTGTTATCTCAAGACTATGGTTGATGTACGAGTAGGTTTGGACGTAATTCATTTTTCCAAATTTTGTTTGGAAACGTTACATTAACATTTTCTTTTGTCTACTAATAACGACACATACGGGAGCGTTCCATTCCTCCTAATTCTCTCATCTTATCGCTTTCTTGTGTTTTCTCATGTTTGACTTCGCTTATACCTTACAAGCATCGTCATTATACAGCGCATTGCAAAATCTCTCCTGAAATTCCTAGACACGTTATCCTCTCTTCGTTTGCATAAAATCAGACAACGCTCTGTGTGTACATTACGGTACTGAGTCGTTCTATGTAAGTACCCCTTTTCGTAATATCCTTGTGTAATTTTATCATATTATTCTCTTTCACTCTCATTTTTTTTTTTTTCAGTTTATGACACCCCGTATGCTGTTATTTCCTAAATCTTTGCTTCTTCCATTGTACTTCGCTCACACTGACGCATGCACACGCACATGTAAGCAAATACGCACACACACACACACCACACACACACACACACACCAAAAAGACGACGCCCAGATCCCCTGTGCATGATACAGTACACTCGGCAACCAGTTAAAGGAATTTCCAGATTTATTTGTATGAGGTGTGAAAATTCGGGATCTGACTATTGGAAACCATTTCACTTCCGCTAAGAAGACCAACAGACCCAATCTTCTCCCTAGTGCCTCTCATCTGGGGGAAGGGAGAGGGTTATTTTACTGGAGCGGTTGTAAAAGGTGGGTTGCAGATGGGGTGAAGGGAGGTTTGGGATGTGTGTGGGGGCATGGAGAGGCGGGTGTGGGTGTGGGTGTGGGTTGGAGGTACGTGTCAGTGTGTGGATGTGTGTGTGTTGTGGGGTGTTTGAATGTCTGGAGTGTGTGAGCTGTGTTGGGGAACAGGGAAGTGTTTGAGATGTGTTGGGGTTGCTTGGGATGTGTGGGGTACTGGGTGTGCATATAATGCGTGTGTAGGGGGGAGTGCAGGGTGTGTGTCGAAGGGGGGGTGGGATGTGGATGGTGTCGGAGGTAGAGGTGTGTGTTGGGAAGGGATGTGGGGCTGTCTAAGGTGTGTGTTAGGTGTACGTGAAGTGTTTGTGGTGTGGTGATTTGTGTGGGTGTGGGGTTTTTGGTTTGCATGGGGATTTGTGTGTGGTGTGGGTGAGTGGGTGATGTGGGTGTGTGGATGGATACGTGTGTGTGGGTTTATGAAGGCTTGGAATGCTTCCTATATTTTTTAGGGCAATCATTGACAGTTCAGGTATACTAATTTAACTATTTTTTTTTTACGTATCCGACTCTGGGCAAAAGCTTCATGGCCTATTCTTGGGGGCAGTGGCCTATCCCAAGGCCCAGTAGTCCTCCTACACCTCCACATGTAACCACTTCGGCGCTAACACCCACCGTCCATTTTGAATACAAGACTGATGTACTTGCATTAGCGGGGGTATTTTTATCATTCACTTACGTGCAAGTCTATCCTAAAAAAGGCCTAATAAAGTTTTCGTCTATCTCCTCCAGTCCGATACATTTTTCCTCTGCAATGTAGCCTTAGGTCATCTGTCTGTGACGATGTAAACAGTGTACTATTTTGTAATGACTTAATATACTCTCTAAAGTGACGGCTCTTTATACAATATTCCGACAACCTTCAGCCAATTTTATTTTTACGAAAGGAGACTTCTGGCTGTGACACAGGATAAAGGAATCTATATTTGATACCTGTAGTTGAAATGTTTCCCCTTAAATTTATTATATTCTTATGACTGCAACAATAATAATAGCTAATAATAATAATAATAATAATAATAATAATAATAATAATAATAAAAATAATAAAAATAATAACAATAATAATAATAATAATAATCATAATAATAAAAAAAGACAACTACGAGAGAATTAACCCACTGGCCACATTGTCTTTTTTTTATTTCATACCTGCTGCTATCAGACAATGAATATTTCAATTTCATTAGTTGTGATGAGAACATTATTAAGCCATAATGCAATCCTTCCTGCTAAATAATCTCTCCTAACCTTAATCAAATCGTTTATTAGTGGCTAGAAAACTGTAGGCAATAAGTCACTGCACTGAAGAGTTTAAAGACGGCAATCACCAGCAGAGAAACGGGCGGTAAACAGGTTCTTTGGCAAACGAGAATATGGGCGAGCAAGCTGTGGTGTAAACGGGGAGGGAGCGTTTATGGCGCCTGGAGTAAGAGATAAGGCCATCAACATCTCTGCTCAGTATCAGCAACGAGACGGGAATTGCCCTCTTCAGAACCATGAGCTGTTTACTTTATTCACACTGTAACCTTGACAGATTTATTTTCAGTCTGGTAAAGGCCTTTCGATCTCAGCGTCAGTAGAAGCTGGAATTATCCCCTTTAATAAAATGAGATAGTAGTTACTTTATTCGTGCCAACTCCATACGATTTTTGTCACGTTAATAAAGACTTTTCGCAATGACGTGGCTAATGAAACCGCATCTAACCATTCCATATAGAAAAGGACTTCTTATGCTGAATAAATCAAGGGAAGTTTGCACAAATAAAAAGAAAATAGTTTGAGAGGATTAAACATTTCTCAACGACAATTTTCTTTATTCGTTCTTCCTGTCACTAGACTGTTTTGCTGAACATTGAAGAAACCTCCTTGTTTTTGGCTCAAAGAATTCATATCAGGTAATCACAATATCCTCGATAATAAATGACCTCCAAAGACATAAATTTGTAAGTGCTTGTTTCTCTTGCACTTATTTATTAACTATCTTCTTTAACCTCATTACCACAAGGATGATTTTTCTAATTCATGTTTCCCATCACACACACGCAGGTGTTATTTTATCTCCCATGGTGGAAATAACTGTTAACTTAATCTATGCAACCTTATTCAACCGGCAGTGAAAATACAGGAGCGAGAGACTGACAAGGAGAGTGTATGTGAGTGAGATGGAGGAGGAAGAGGGAGAGGGAGGCCAAGGATGAGATGGAGGGATGGAGTGGAGAGCAAGGCTGGTGATTTTTTTTATTGTTTATTAAATCAACAAAATAAAAAAAATCTATTATTTTTTATTTATTCGATTTATCTGATATTATTATGACATGGCCTTAAGTGGTCAAGCATAGCCTACCTAGCCTTATGGTTTTGTTTTTTTTAATTTATGGCTCATTATTGCGGATGTACAAATAATTTCAATACTTAGTTACACAATGTAAAAATATTTTTTCTGTCATACAATGTAGCAACTTCTAATGGCACCATTCTCCAAAATCTGCTAACTTAATGCTTAAGCATCTGAATAAATGAATACCAAAACAGTTATACACAACTTTAATAAACCTTCTGATTTTTGTTAACTTTTAGATTTAAAAAAATCATGATTTTTTTTTTTTTTTAGCATAAAATCAATGATTTAATCACACGATTAAATCAATCTGATTTAGTCAGTGCCAACCCTGGCGGAGAGGTATATGAGAGAGGGGGGTGTGAGCTGGGAACATGGCAGTAAAATGGCGGAGGACACGACGACATGGAGGTGATTTGTTTGTGGCCACCCCTTATGGGATTAAGGCGTCTGGCAATAGATAGATAGAATGAATGTTGATACTGTCGTCATTACCCTTCTCATGACAGGGAAAACTCTAGTATTGTATTCCAGCCTGAGTGCGGTATGCTATATAGGGTTCGAATGTAATGAAACGGTCAATCTAATTACATTCACGGTGAAACATACGGAAATGTGACCCAGAAGAGTAAGGAGCAGGCGATTTGAATGCCAAGTCTCATAACATCTTCCCATATCTCAAGCAGGAAATCTGAGTACAAGGGAAATAAAGGAGAGCATATATTTTTCAATTACCGCAACGTTGTCTGAAACTACCAAGTCTCAGGAATCAAGCTACGGAGGAAGAAAAATTGGTGAAGAGCTGGGAGAAAGTGAGGGAATGGGGAAGACTGACGAAGTGGAAAAGAACAGTAAAGGTCTGGAAGAGAGGAAGAAAAGTTGATGAAACTGGGGAAAACAAGGAGTGATAAACTGATAACACGAACTGTGAGATGGAACGGAACGAAGAGAAGTTGGGAAGAATGCTGATATGAATGGAGGAGGAGAGAGAACCGAAGATCAGGAAGAAAGCAGTGCTTAAAATGGAGGAGAAAAGAAAAAGTGAAGAACTGGAAAAAGGAGAGACCGAAGAATTACGAGGAGCTAGGGAATGTGAAGTACTGGGAAGGGAGTGGTGAAGGAATGAGAGAAGTAGAGATAATAGGGTAGAATGGGAGGAATACTGGCATGAAGATGTGACATGAGGAAGAGGTGGTAAATACTTAAGATGAGTAATAAAGATACTGACGAATTCGGAGTCTGAATGTAGTGGCGTTTACCTGTTATGTGAAAATGAGCAGCTATGAATGGATGGACGAAGATGTACTCGAAGAAGAGGGAAGAAAGGAAGGAGAAAGGGAGTGGTGAAGAACTGAGAGATGAAGGAGCAGGGTTCAACTGGGAAGTCGAAGAGGCTAAAGAAAGTGGATAAATGCAGATGGCTACAACCGAAACTTTGAAGGAACACTGAGGAACTGACAGGAGGAAGAGAATACTGAAGACAATGAGAAAATAAGTAGTGAGGAACTGCAAAGAATTAGAGACAACAGGGAAGAAAGGGGAGAGGAGGGGAGCGGTGAAGGATTGGGAGAAGGAAGGGAAATGTTTAGAAAACTGGAAGTATAGAAAGGTATATGGAAGAACTGCGAGGAAGAAGAGAGAAAGAAAGAACTGGAAGGGCGAAGGAAGAAGGCAAGAACTGGGACGAAGAAGGGAGAAGGCAAGAACTGGGACGAAGAAGGGAGAAGGCAAGACTGGGAGGAGAAAGAGGGAAGAACTTGCAGGAGGAAGAAAGAAGGAAAGAACTGGGAAGAGGAAGGGAGGAGAAGACTGGGAGAAGGAGGAGGGAAGGAAAGAACTGGGAAGAGAACGGGAGAAGGGAGGAATTAGGAGGAGAAGGGGAGAAAGGACGAAGTGGGAGAAGGAAGGAAAAGTAAAGAAATGGGATGAAGGGAGAAGGGAAGAACTGCGAGCAGTAAAGGAGAAAGGAAGAATTGGGAGGAGGAAGGGCGAAAGGAAGAATTGGGAGGAAGAAAGGAGATGGTAAGACTGGGAGGAGGAAGGATGAATGACTGAACTGGGAGAAGGGAGAAAGGAAAAATTTGGAGGAGGAAGGGTGAAGGGAAGAAGTAGGAGTAATGGAGATATATGGAAATTATGGAAAAGAAATAGCGCTTCGAATAACTGAGAGGAGCGGGAGAATGGTGGTGTACTGAAAGGAGAATGGAAGAAGGGAATAAATGAAAAAAGGGACTCTGAACAATAGAGAGAAGGAAGTCAGTGGTGACGAACTGAGAAAATGGGGTGATAAAGAATTGAGTGGAGGGAGTGGGAGGTGAAGAACTGTGATGAGGTAGGAAGACGTGAAGAATTAGATGGAGAGAGGGAATGGTGATGAAGTAGGTTGTGAGACGGAATGGTGAAGAACTGTGTGGAGGGAGGGAGTGATGATGAAATGAGTGGAAGAAGGGAATGGTGATGATTTAGCTGGAGGAAGGGAGAAGAGAAGGATGAGGAGGAGGAAGGGAGTCATGAAGTGAGAGAAGGAAGGTGTGGTGATGAAATGAAAAGAGGGAGAGAATGATGAACTGGGAGGAGGAAGGGAGTGTTTATGAAATGAAAGGAGGGTGGAAAATCATGAAGACCAGAGAAGGAAGGGGGTGTTGATAAACTGATAGGAGGGACGTAGCGGTGAAGAACTGGGCAGGTAAAGGAAGTAATGACCCAAATGAGATGAAGCGAATATTGGGGAGAAAAAAAAAAAAGGAAAGAAGAAGCCTGTGATAAAGACTCTCGGATGAGGAAGGGAGATGTGAAGAAATAGGCACAAGGAAGGGAGAAATGAAGAAAAAACAGAAACGTGAAGGAGATGATGAACTGAAACAAGAAAGGGAGTTAGGTGAAAGATATGGAGAAATAATGGTGAAAACAGTGTAAGTAAGAGGTGGCAAATATTTGGAACAGGGATGAATAGAGAAGAAATAGGAGGAAGGGAATGGCTTTGAAATTAAATGAGAAAGTAGGTCGTGATGATTCGGGAGTAGCGAGGGTGGGGATGAAGAACTGAAAGGCTGAAGCAAGTGATAAAGATGTGGGTGGGTAGAAGAGAAAAGAAAAAACAGCAAGAAGGAAGGGAGTAATGAAAAACTGGGAGGCAGGGAGGAAAGATGCAGACATGTGAGGAGTAGAGTAGGAGAGAAGGACAAACTACTTCCCCCCGCCATTATACATTATGGATCAGGGAAGAGACGGTGTGAATTGCGGGAGGCTGGGTTCTCTTCTCTTCGTGTGATTGATATGGTCGTGGCAGAGGTAGATATGGCCGACTTGGGGTACGGTTTAACGTTTTCCTCCATACGTCTATCGAAAAAAAGAAAAAAGAAAATGAAGGTAGCTAGTGACTCTTCTGTTGTCATATACCAAACATACGGATGCTAAATGCTTACTGTATATAAATAAATCGGTTTTTGACAGAAAGCTCCTCTACTCAAAAATTTATTGCGCAATATTCTATAAAAGTTTTCTTAGAAAAACAGCTCCTTAATTTCGTAAATTTGTATTTTCATTATGCAAAAAGGACTCTCGCTCGTAAATATGCCATATTTTCTCCCTCGCTTTCCGAGTTCATCTACTTTTTCTAATTTATGGTGATGACTACTCTGAGGCCCCGGAGTAACGCTAATATATCTGTTATTAATGAAAGAAATTTAAATAAATATCTGTACCAGCACATATAAGTCTATCTCGGTTATATAATTCATTTTAGAAACTCGCCGACATTTGACTTTAAAAAGACCTATGCTGGATATGAGATGCTGCAGCCCTACCAGTGCGACGCTCAGCGAGTAGCAGTTGGTCAGCTGCACCGATCCAGTGCCATGCCCAGCAACTGACCGAATACTTTTTCTCTTGATTCACGCCGAAGTTTATTTCCGGGCTGTGGATTCACCTCGTGAGAAAAAAAATTGCCTCGCACACTTAACTTGTTAAAAGAAAGCATTATTAGGGACACTGCAATCATCTCAGTGAATAAATTGCGTAGAAAATTAACTAGATTGGAACCCTGGGATCAGTTAAGTTTAAACGTTGAAAGAGACCACTTTCTGTGTCCGGTGCTTCATTACTAGCGAAAGTACTGATATTATTCTGGGGTCTCAGAGTAGTGAATCACATTTATTCTCCACCCCATGATTAGGAAGAGTTCATCCTGACATATTCTGTGCGTTATTAAAAATATACATTATCTCTTAAGCACTTCATGATTGGGAAACTCAAGATATTAATTCATAGCTAATGGCTGACAATATTATATAGTTGAGTTACTTACAGAAGCCTGTGACTGTAAATACTTACACAACTGACCCCTTCATGGTCTAGTAAGATCAACTCTAACATTACATTTCAGCTTACGCCAGACAATTTTAATTATATAAAAATGAATTACAAGAGCCTAAGCTTGTGAACTATGGTGTTCCCCCCTAACTAAACTGCGTTTTTACAAGTAGAGATTGCAGGGATCAGGGCGTCTCATACAACAGTCTTTCAAAGCAGAAGCTGGTATCATATCATATCTCTTTCACACAGGCATTCCCCATTATACGTCAAGGATGGGCTCCAACATATTCCTTCCTTCAGACAGTCAGAAGTGCAAGTTGGTTTTATATTTAGGCTAGCCATGAAACCTGAATATAAAACCTGCCGTGAAACCTGGACATAAAACCTGCCGTGAAACTTGGATACGAAATCTTCTATAATTTACTGTGGAACTAAAAGCATTACAGTATATGAAATTGTGATATAACGAGGCCTGACTGATTCATTCCTTCCATGGGGAATAATATAGTCATTTCATATAACCCCTTCAACCCCAAGACGTCGTTTATATCCCATTCTTGCTGGCTTATAACGAGCTGACTCAGCTTAGGAGAGGCTTTTCGAACTGGATGCCAGAGGTAGAACAGGTAGGCCTACTCATTTGTCCCTTCTTCACGAGACAATTCTAATATGAAAAAAAAGACTGAAATCGGAAAAATTAACGAAAACCAAGCCACCATAGGACTGAAGGGATTACCTGACACTGAATACAGTACAGTACCCATCATCATCATCATCATCACCATCATCATCATCATCATCACCTTCATCATCATTATCACTTATCAATCATCAACAATCAGCTACCAAACATCAATCGGCAATCAATGTACATCATCAACACATAATAATCATCCACACCCTCAACACCAAAAATAATGTGGATATGAGAAACAAAGAAGTATTACACTTTACTTACCCTCGTAAAAACATACTGGCATAATCATCTGACGAACTCGTATGCAAAATAAAGACGACAAGAGTTTATCTAAAACAGAAAAAAACTGCAGAAAGCTAAAATGAAATGTACTGAACCTGAACTGTGTCAAGTGACAC
>JAGKTI010035674.1:0-11212 GCA_018397915.1 Birgus latro | reverse complement strand
GAGAGAGAGGACAGCAACCAAAAAAACAACAAATCGAGTACGTTCGTTATCAGCTGCGGCCATCTGTGGGCCACTGGCTCGCTACGGCTGTAAATCTCGCCAAAGTGTATTTATATCTGCCGCTACATGTTAATTTATGTTAATTTGCCATCCCTGGGCTCTGCTGGCCGCTGCTAGCCTTTAAATTTCGGCGGGCAACATTACGCGTTCGAATTTCCTGCGAAAAATCATTCCACTCCAACCTGAGTGTGGTTTATTTCTTATTTCCAAGCTTAGTCTGTTTTTTGTTGTTGTTATTATTTCTATGTTGGTTCTCTGTTGATGACGTTACCTTTGTACTTCTATAAAAACCTTATATTATAGCAAATATTCTGTAGCGCCGAAGATTACAACTTTCTACTGCCGGCATAGTGCCCAGTCCCTACTCAGTGCTTCACACACGGGTACAGGTTAGTATGACTATAAAGTTCTTTCCCTCGGGTCTTTGTCGATGAAATTACTTCTGTACGTGCATTACTTTCCAAACATTAGACGTAAACTACGGGGTGAGTCGAAAATCTGGATACAGGACAAAGCGAACATTACAGGATATCTTTACTGTGACGTCCATCCTGTTCACAGAATTTTGATTCACCCTGTAGTGTGGTGCATTTATTTATTTAGTTTTCCCGCCAAGATAATTATCACTACCCTTACCTACATTATGGTCACAATTTTCCTTATCCGCGATCTTAGTACGGCAATATAACTTTTTTCCAGGCCAATACTTTGCCCATTAAATCACCTTCTCATTGGCACTACATTTGTTCAAAATATAGTAGAAGTGGTTAACAGCCATAAATTAGTATTCACTCGCCAAAAGTCTATTACCCTGAGTATGGCTATAAAGATTTTTTATGTCGATACTCTGCCCAGTAACTCATTTCCATATTTGTATAAGATTTAAAGTTGCGCCTGGCGATATACTTCAGCTGAGTCATAGCAGCCTAAGTGTTAATATTGGTACTATTAACCCTCTCATGGCTGGGGTAAATCTAGCATTCTATCAGGCTAGTGGCAGACGATTTTATTCAGCTGACAGTGAGTCACATAAGCCTGGGTTAACCTAGAGCCATTCAAATCTTTGGCGGGATTTCAAAACAAAAATACGACAAGCCGATGAATCGATAATGCCCCGAAACTTCATAGAGGAGAAAAATGAGACCAATAAGTTAGAGGTGCGTGCCAATGGAATACAGAATGGCGTAGGGTGGCCATTTAATACAGGCGTCACGCACTAGGGGTCATAAAGGCAGGGAGACGAGGGAATAAAAGCGCCGAAATGACACAAATGCTTGCTGGCATGGCTAGTTAAGTGCATGAACCCAAACGACTATTGACTGCCACTCTTCCTGCTCTATACTAGGTGATGCTGGGTAGGTCTCTCTCTCTCTCTCTCTCTCTCTTTCTAGGATATGTTAGAAGAGAGAGAGAGAGGGGGGGGGAGCAGTGATGCTATCAACATTTTTAGTGAGCAAACTGACAGATAGTGAACGCAGACGCAAATCCTCACACAATAATTGTTGTGTGTGTGTGTGTGTGTGTGTGTGTGTGTGTGTGTTTTGTTTCTACTAATGCCCGACGATTTTATTCAGTAGAGACCCCACCCCCCCGTGGTGATTAGTGGGTCAGCACTCACTAACCCTTCCACTACAAGAGGTCTCCCGTGCACAGTAACAAGTTGTTTGTTTGTGGCCAGAATAGCGAAAAAATAGTCTACGGGTTGACTGAGTTTAGAGGGGCAACTTCAAGCGAGGGGAAACCGGAAGATTTTATATCAGTTTCCATATTTTACATGAAGTTGTTAGAATGCATACTTCAGTTTGTCCTCCTAGTAACTATAATGTTGTGGTCAAGGATGATAAATTTTTCTCACCATCATTCTTCACCTCTCTCTCTCTCTCTCTCTCTCTCTCTCTCTCTCTCTCTCTCATAAAATTTGGACACAACTAACAAGAAACAGAAAAAGGCACCCATACTTCCTTCAGTGCCTTCCTATCTCCCTTCCCTGTAACCCATCTACCTATCGCCAGATGCCTTAATCCAACGTCACTCTGTCTTCTGTCTTCAGGCTGCCCTTCCTCCAACTCACATCACTCACATATATCTTGATCCCCTTCCTCCACCTCATCCTCAGTTTACCCTTCCCCCTTCCTTTTTTTTAAAGTAAGGATGAAGGAACCAAAAGCCAGGGCCCCGCAAACTGCTCCCTCCAAGAAAAAACAAAAACATGACAACAGAGAGCCAAACTCAAGATCGTTCATCCCTCTCACCTTATCCTCGGTCTACCCTCCCCCTCTCCCCCACCACCTCACTCATCTACACTCTCCTAGTCAGTCTCTTAATCTCCACTCCCTCCACATGCCTAAACCATCTCAAGGTATTTCTAACACTTTCCGCACCACATTAACATCTAGAATGATATCAATCTATCTGTTTGTCTAGAGGTAAATGCTATATCGCGGAAGCTGTCACGAGCAAATCACCTCCATGTCACCCTGTCCTCCGCCATCAAGCTACCCCACCCCCAGCTCACACCACATCACTCATATACCTTTCATATACCTTGTTCATAAATATCTTGGACCCGCCACTGATCAAACTGTACATGAGGGGCCTAGCGACATACCAGAAGTAGTTCCCGACTTTGGCTTTGTTGCGCAGCACGATCACGCCAGAGGGAGTCAGCCCCAGGAAGTACTCAATGCTGTCCTCACCCTGCAGGAAAACAAGGCATATATTTGACAAGGGCATTAAATAATAATGAACAAATAATCATATGAAGACACTAAAATGGAGACAGAACATAAATGCATAGGAGAAACATCATAATCTTTCCACTATTATACATGGGGAAAGCAGAGTGGTGAATGCGCGCGCGCACGGACACGCACGGACACACACACACACACACACACACACACACACACACACACACACACACACACACTGACATTAATCCACTAATTTATGAGGCATCCTTCTCGTGAAAGATGCTGCTTGGTTTTAGCAAGCACAAAAATGTCCACCCTCTCAACTTTAGTGGGCATAAAATATAAAAGAATTATTATTAGCATCACCAACTTAATATTTTTTTCCCCACTTGGAGATGGGGTGAGGTAGAATCCAGAGGCAAGGAAAGAGTAAGTACGACAGAGAGAGCTGTCGATAAACTGCCTAGTAAAAGGTGCACACATTATTTACGCCCACTTAATCCTGGCTCCATCACATAGGTCTAATGATCTTCACTTGTAAGATATTTATGGATGCGCGTCACATTCACTTCTCATATAGATTCAATCTTTTAACGGGAGAGAGAAAGAAAAAAAAAGTTCCAGACCCTTGCCATTTATTTTCGAATCGACTGTATTTATCCTTTCAGTACGATGGCATTCTTTATCCAATTAATTCTTGCTACTTTCAAGTGATTTTATTCACATTAGGAGACACTTTTCGAACTGGAGGCATTAGTTATAGACTGCATTAACTTAATGATAACTATAGGGTTATACAAAATTTCATAAAATCGTCTATTCTCGAAAGAAAAAACAAAAAAAGATATCAGTAAACTGAAGGATTAAGAAACTGAGAAAAACCAACCTCCACATCAATAGATCGACCAGAAACTTCCTACCCTTACCTGTCTATACGGCAAGGAGGACTGTGGCTTCGTACTCTGGCGCACTTCACTAATATTTAACCCCGTCAATACTATGATGCCTACCTTACTTTGCTATCTTCAGAATTACTAGATTTATTTTAGTCTTGTTATCTTCAGACGATCTGACTTGCCTCTGATAAAATTTTCGGACTGGAGGTGTTAGTTATAGCCCTCATTATCCTCCTTACTAACATGCTCTCTTATGCAGAATCAAATCGTCAGGTAGTAACATGAATAACCCACGGAAAGATGTCACCGTACTGAAAGACTTAATCGACTCAAGTTAGGGTCAACAGGAACAAGCTCAAGTTACCATTATAATCTTTGCGTCATATTTTGTTATAAGTATGGTGCAAATGCAAAAATACGGACAGACGGGGTTCAAGGCATAACGTTCAACCAGGCAGGAAATCACAAGGGCGCCATAACACTAGGAAACTGCTCATGTTTTTTCTGCTTGTTTCAGTAATGGACCAACCAGGAAATCTTTTGAAGACTGCGCTCAAAATAACCTCACGGTAATGTATCCTTACTCTGACGATACCTCGCTATAGTTCTGCACCGTTGCCAGACTACGATGTGACCGTCACCCTTCTGCACTTCATCACTCTTCATCACCAGCACAAAATATAACTCAAAACTGTTATGTCACCCCCACACCACAACACCCTAATTCTCCTCACGCACCTCACTAACAGCACACACTCTCTGTTATGCTGCCGGGCAATTCAGAACACTGAATTGACCACGCGTTCACAGCACAGTCTGCCTTCGTTATAGTGCAGCTTCTTAACACCACAGCGCTGCTTCTTGTCTTCGCACCTCACTCTCGTAACACCGCCTCCACTGTAAAGCAACCCCTCACACCACAACACATATTTCATTCACCACACTAACGGCACAGTCTGCCTTCACTGTAATGCTACCGCTCACACCACAAAATCTAACTCACTTTATGCACCCCGCTCTCATAACGCACACCTGCCCTACTGTAATGCCTCCCCCACACCACAACACACACTACTTGTGTACTTCACACACATAATACACTCTGTCTTCACGGTAATGCAGCCCCCTCAGAGCATAACACACTTGCAACCTACTCTCACAACGCAGACATTCCTTTAACACGACAATAATAACAGACCTGAAGTGGTCGGATTTCTGCAGTCCACTACGCCTTCCGTGCATGGGTTTGCAACTCCACGAGAAACATTTCAAAACGAGAGCTTTTCCAAATTTAAATAAAATCGTCCGGAAACAGCAAGGAACACTGACACAATACATGATCGTAGTGAAGGAGTTAAGTATTTTTGCTATAATCACTGTCAGTCGCTAATAAGTAGGGACAGAAATGCCTGCAGGTCAATCCTGTTTTTGAGTCTCACCTATTGCACAATACTGCAATAGTGAAACTGGATTATGATGGTAATGATACTTTTATCAGTACGATATTAGTCATGTGGCCAACCTCGACGCCAGTATAACTTTTTTTTTTGTTTTTTTGTTTTTTGTTAAGGGAGGGTTGGGGAAAGTTAAAGTACTTTACTACCATTTTTTTTATTTTTTTCATGAACCTGCTATACAGATTTATCGACATTAGGGAGGGCCTCTCACGGGTAAAGTGCTACAAAGTCACCATTAACCATTACAGTGCGAAGACGTTATATAGTTACTCTTGCCGAATACCCAGAGTTTGTTCAGCGTGGGATGACATTTCGTAACGCAAGGGGTTAAACTCAACAGCCTGTATGAGGAACCCATTACTCTCGATACTCCTTGAAATTACATTCCTATTCGCTTTTCCCTTTAACTTGGCCTAAAATTAACATCTCTTCACACACACACACACACACACACACACACACACACACTACACGAAGACGAGTAATGAAAAGGACGTAGAGCCGTAGTAAAAACTTATTCTGCCATCGAGCTATGGGAAATAATAAATTGCAAAAGGACAATATTCTCCGGCAAGTTGAAGTGAAAGAGCCATAGTAGTCTATTTTATTATTTCCTTGAAGATAACTTGGTCTAGTTTTTGCCACTCTGAAGTTATATTTACAGTGCCAAGAAAGACACACTTATTACGATACTGTATCTCTTTACAATGCTGTCTAGGCTATTTTATTGTTGCCCTCAAGATTACACTGGCTAGTTTTTGCTAAGATGAAGTTTATTTTTACAGTACTAAGACTCCAGAAATTTTATTGCGGAATTACATTCCTTATCAACACTAACTAGTCTACTGCACTGCTACCCTGAAGATGATATAGGATATAGGATTTTTTTAAACACTGAACATAATTACTCTAAACAGTACTAAATTAACGATGCAGGACGACAATTTCACAAAGCTAACTTTTTCTTTTCCCTTTGTCACTTCTATGAAGACAGTACAGACTATATACTAGTACCCACTCGTCCTTCGTGTCCATCTCTCTTATGGCAAGAGTCAATCGCTATTCTCACTCTTTCCCGTACAAAGCTCATACAGGTTTCAAAATACAATGTGTCTACACACTTCCAAACAAACGGGTCCTTTCTGCTCTTTTGTTTTGATATGCTTATTGCAATTTTGAGCCAGGTAGACGAAGTCGATCGTCATTATTTTTGTACGAAATGTATGTCTGTGTCGAAAACTCAAATCTCAGAAAGTAGTGACTGTAGAAGGAAACATTATAAATAAAAGCTGTTTAGAGTCACAACTTGAGTTCACATGTCACTCAATCAGCATTGGGAGTCAGCCAGGATAGTATATAATAGTAAAGGTTTCATTTAACAGTATTAGTACAGGCTGCCTGGCTCAAAGGTGACGGGTAGCCTTGTCCAGCCTTTTACTTTTTTTTTTTTTTTACATTAAAGGAATTTAAACAGAGATAATGAATAACAAGATATCTCCTCACAAATAATAAAAACATAAAAAGTGTCTTTAAAGTCCATTCATTCATGAAATCCTAATTTCGTGGAAATGCCTGTCTGTTGTAACATTTACTCCTGACAGTGATACAGTGACAGCCACGGATATAAAAACGATGCTACAAAATTTATTATCAACATTATCTCTCCCCAAAAGCCTATAAATTCAGCATTTTCTTCTGAGAAGCATTAGATTTCCATTTTTATAAGGACGACTGGTATGTGGTACCTCGCGAAAGTATTATTCAGGAACCTTTTATATAAACTGAACCCCCATATCCACCACCCCACACTTACACCTTCGCCTCCGTTACGTTTGATTGATGGCGGTCGCCTGATGGACCTAATCCGGCTGTCAAGGTTACCGTCGAAGGATACCCAGGTTACCACTCAAGGATGTTACTTTCATGGATGGGTTACGTCCTACTGTGTTTGGGTGCGTAATGCCAACTTTTCCTGCGTTTAAGATTACTGAGATTCTGCAATAAACACACACAAAATTACGCATCTCCGCAAGCTATTAGGCATATTTCCATTCAATTTAGCCGCCTTTACATTAAAAACAAATATAATACTGTATCACAGAACAAAAAACTCTCCTAGAATTTCACTGTCACTTTTTACCGTCTTAAGCACAGTTTGTTCAAGCAGTTGGCCAACCAGGAAAATGTTAACACTAATTTGATGCTAGTTATACTATCGGCAAGCCTTTGTTTATAGCGCATCGCATACATTTTTTATAATGCTAAGAACCTCTGACTACAAACTGCATTCTTCAGGGTTTGAGTCATATATCACAAGCTATATATCTCTTTCTCTTCTCTCTCAAAACACACACACACACACACACACACACACACACACAGGCTAACCCGGCAAAAACTACCCTGACGCTAATGATAGGCTTTCGTCATTACGTTTGAGATATTATTATTATTATTTCTTATCTTTTTATTTCATCACAAGCACTAGCATATTAATTCTCTTATTTTTTCAACACTACACCAACCCGGAAATATACAGTACCTGACGTCAGTGCTGCGCTACGGCCCTTACTGTGCGCCATTAGTAGACTATCAGCACCTCGCCTTCATACACGCCTACCCACTTATAGCCACTTAACCCTCACAAGTGTCCGCCGACCTTCGCTACTTGATAACGCGACACACAACCGCCATATTGGGTCTGTGTGTGTTTATTCATCAGACATTTTGGTTCTGTCTTGGGCCACTCTTCCTGCATTTTGGGTCTGCCTCTTGGCCTACCTCTTCCGACATTTTAATTCTCGGCAGCCTTCTATTTCGACTTTTTTTTCTATTTTTTTTTCTACCTGCTGCAACGTGTTTTTTTTTCCTACCTGCTGCTACTCTCCCGCCATTTCGGTTCTGGGTTCACCACTTATAAGTACACACCGACCTTGGCTACTTGATAACACGCCGAGACCACAACTGCAACCAACGCCATTTTCGACCCACGTCATTTTTACCCTTCCGACGTTTGGGGGTCTATATGCACCCTCTTCATTTTACTAACCCTTTACGCACACTACTTACATTGTCTTAGGAGCTGTGAGACTGTTTGCATGACATCCCTACGCGAAACATGTAGGAATGGACCCGACCACCGACACCTTGCCCTTTTCTCACTTTTCACGCCATGCGGGAACCACGTCGGCAAGATTCTTAACTCCTGCTACAGCTTGTTATAATCCAGGTTCGATATACAACAATAACTTCCAATTCTCACAGACACCGTTAACGTCACGCAGGGAATACGAGGGATACTCTCGGGGGGGCCATTCAAAATTACGTAACCCAGTGGGGGTCAGGGTATCAAGCCAGGTATTACGGTGTGTTACTGGAGGGTGAAGGGGTGCCAGGAGAAAGGCTAAGTAATTGTAAAATATAAAGCTAATACAGATGTAATATTTTTCCTTGGTGCGGAATACATCTCTTCATCTATAACCGCAAAGCAAAACCAAGTAAGAACATTAAATATAATATATCCTGCCTTTGGAGATATAGTTACCGTGATGACTGTTTTCCCTCGCACAGAACAAGAACCTGTTACTAACGGCACCTGTGGCTAACATAACGAACGTCACTACAGTGCCCATCATTGTCTCAATATTTCCACCAAGGAAATTCACACACACACACACACACACACACACACACACACACACACACATCGGAAATTCGAACTTGTGTGTGAATTTTACGGTTTTGGCCACCAATATGCATTTTCTGTTGTTGGTGTGAGTCCGGAAGGGTGCGGGTGTCCAGAGGTGTGTTACGTAATATTTCAGGGGAGTGACGGCTGGATGTTTGTGCCTTACAGGGGAGATGGCGCGGTGTAAACTTTTTTTTTTTTCAAACGGCCCAGTACCCAGTTACCATCACCCTACCCAACACACAAGGTTTGCATGCTCCGGCGGCTATACTCATGAAGGGTCTATTTCTGTGATAGTTCTCCAGTTTTATATTACGGAGAATAATTCTGCTCAGTCGTATTTCTCACTTTTTTATTCGCCCTACGAGGTTCACGCTGTCTTGCCGCAAAACAAGGACAGACGGACGCAGTATTTAAGAGCTGCTGCGTCCTTCTGATCCACAGTATTTAGCGATATCATATATATTACCTGACAGCTGCAAGCGAATTTCATGCCTTCTTCACCGAGTTTACTTCTGAAATATATTTATCCGCCAGTTTGTTCACTGACCCAAATCGCCAATGTTATCGTGTCTCTTACTGGTCAAATCTCGGCGACAATTTGCAATCTGCTCTTTAATTGGTTCATTTTTCTTTAGGAGAAAACGCCATTCGTGGATGGAAGAGGTTTAAGGTAATGGAAGCCAAAGTCCGTCTCTTACTTTTTATTGCCTTGCATTTCGCATGTAAACCAAATGCAAAAGTATCAAAGATTTCTTAACAGTAACATTAATTATTCCTCTCGTCAAGCTCATTATATACGATTATTTGCAAGAAATTATGGGCGATAATACAGGCAAATGTCACCCCATGATCAGAATGTGCCCCTCGTCGTTAAGGGAATATCATCAGAATATTGTGAACAATAACAGAAGTAGAAACCACCCAACATAGAATGTGCCTCTCATTTTCAAGAGAATATTGTTCTCCAATGACCTCATGTCCCTCAGCCACTCCTGGCCCCTAATCTACCAAACAACCTACAAATAGCCCATAATCTCATTACCATACCAAATACACTATAGCGACTGTTTCTGATTCCCAAAGCCTTAAAACAGACCCTCAGGCATTATTATAGACAGGGCTGCCCCACACATGAAAACTTGAAAACGAGGCGTTACAACACGATTTCCACTATGCCTCCAGGAACTTTATTCTGAGAGATGAGACTCAATTTTTCTTGACCTGTTGCGTCCCAGGACTCTCCTTCTTTCAATCTTAATGCAAAGCCAGACCCTGGAGTGGCTGTGAAGCATTGGAACCTGTGTGAGTGAAGATAAAAGTACAAACAAGCAATCTTATACACCCTTCGCCACAACAAAGTTTAAGATTATGGCCCCTGGACTTTGGTGGTATGTTCACACATCTTCCTTATCATTTTTTTTTCTTGCATGAGGCACGTTTGTACGCTCCTGCTTGTTATTTATGTGAAACACGTCAAACGCAAATCCCGTCACTATGATGACGACTTCGCTCTTATATTCTTTCTACCTCCAGATTGTTTCATTCATCTCAAGAAGGGCCTATATGACTGAAAGGATTAAGTACAACCCCCATTAGTCCCTTCACTACGATGACAGCTTTCTACATTATTGATGGTACCACCAAACTAATTTGGATAGCCCAGGACCTGCCGTACTGAAGGGATTACAATGCCCTCCCTCGTCCTCACATTCCACAGCTGTGCGCTATCGTAGTTTTCCAGGCTTCAGTTAAGGCTTCACGTGCTGGAGAGGGACGCCTTCCCTCGGTGGCGCCCATATTACCGGGTGGCTCCACTGCCCGGTAATATAAATATCTCTCAGCACACTCCCATGCCCCGTAAAAAGGACGGTGAATGGCAGGAGAAGCACACCTGCAGCCCACAGTCCACCGGGACCAACAACTTCAGGCTACGGTGAATGAACGCGGCCTTCCCTGTGGAGTGTTATCCCTGTCATGGTCGCGTCTTCATCGGTATTTTATTACAAAAAACACCAGACATTTAATTCAGCTCAAGGTGTGACCTACGAGCTGAAGTGCTAAAAAAAAAAATTGACGGCAGTAAAGAGGCTAACTTCAAAAGATCCAATAGCCAATTACCATTACCCGCTTAATACCCACCTAATAGCCTCTAATAGCGTCTAATACCCAAGTGATTATCTGGTCCAGTACCACTCTCATCTCGGGCCTAATGACTCCATTAACACGCACCGATAATTACACCTTGGCTGCGGTGGTAAATGATCCTTACTCTTTCAGTCAGTCAGAGAGAGAGTGAGTTACGGTCCCAACAGGCGGCTGGGCCTTGATACTAAGACTGATGCCATAGTAACTGCGGTAAAAGAAATGGACAGTGAAGCAGAAGTCTCTCTCCCTCACACTCCACATCCTGAAAGA
>JAGKTI010035673.1:0-11212 GCA_018397915.1 Birgus latro | reverse complement strand
GGGGGGAGAAGAAACTTTCTCGTAGGCCAACGGTACAATATTGCAGCCCAATAGAGCGTCTAGTCTCTGCTGCGTACCGTTGAGAAAGTCTATAATTCTTGACTCCAGAGAATTGGCGAAGTGACATAGCACACTTAGCTATACATTGTATACAAATTATACAATATTTCATTATTTCTTGGAAATACCTAAATTTCCCCTGACATCTGGCGTCACGCCAGAGAAAACGCTCATTTTCCCCTGACATAACGTAGTGACAGAAAATCATCTCCCCATTCGCCAAGTAGGCCCTATAACTTCCTCAGCCTTAGTCATTCTAGGATGGAGTGACGACATACAAACTTGGTTTTTCATGGACAAAAGATCTATGGTAAATCTGATCTCTGACTTCTTTAAACATCATTTGGGATCCATTGAGCCGCCTGACATTCGCCTATGCTGTGTAGATGGCTCAGAGTTTAAGGTCAAGGGAAGGGTCACTTTAGAGGTACAACTGGATAGAGCCTTGACCCCTTTCACAGTAGAATTTCATGTTACTAACGACCTCAGATATCCAGCAGATGCCCTTATTGGTTTACCATCATGGCACAATATTCCATTGCACTATTACCTGCTTGTGGGTGTATAGACATTTCTGGGTTCCCAATATACGGCATGGAGTGTCCCCGTCCTGTACTTTCTCAAATAAACTCGGTCATTCAGTCCCCCCTGAACCCAACAATGCCTAAGAGTACAGAGCAATACTCCCCATCATCATCTGAGAGTAAAGAGATAAATCCACCAATGTCTGAGAGCAAAGAAGTAAATTCCTCAACGCCTGATGGTACACCATCTAAGCACTCCGTAATGGATCATACAAACACCTCTAACGACAGCTCTATAGCCGACTCAGACACGTCTCAGTTAACTACCTCACAAAGTTTGAATGAGGTTCTTGAACACGCGGAGATGAGGCGTGCAGTAACAAATAAGTGCACAATTTTGTTACCGCGTGAGTTTATCAAGGTCTCTGTTCGTGCTGTAGGTGAGAAAGAAGGAGTGGATGCATTAACATTAGCTGAGACATGTTGTGTTACTGGCTTTACTTATGAGTCGGCATGGTGTACTGTGCTGGAGGACAACTTTTGTTATCTGTACTTGCTAAATGTCGCTAATGTGTCCTGGTTCTTCTGTTCGTTCAGTGCCTGCTAGTGGTGTTTATAAGGCACCAGACTATTGTACAGTCAAATCAGTGTATGTCATCACCTACGCCACTCGTTACCACCACGCTGTCCGTAAACACACTTACAACATCTTTCAACCAATCGCCATGACTTCTACCCTACCATATGATAATATTTCCATCACCTCCTCAAACTTGCGTATGCTAACATTTTTGAACGACAGTGATTTTATTATGGATCAGTTTTCTCTAGCCTTCAGCCGTTCCTGGGTACATCCAACAGCTGTGTTTCCCCCAGTGGCCATCTCTTTCATAGGCTTCATTCTCATGGTTTGTGCAGTGCACTGATGTGTTAGGAAGATGGAACGCAGACGGCACGAAATCAGAATCGCAACAGGAATAGTGCGGCCTCCACAGGACGTTGAAGCTGGCCGCAATTAGTGCCCTCCCATATGGTGACTAACAGTGCAAATTGAATCAGATACCATCTGTGGACTGAACAATTAGCAACAACCAATGAAGGGCTTACAGTGACAAGTGAAAGAGTACACTAACTACACTGAAATAGTTAATGACATACAATTAGAAAAGCGTAATAGTAAAGAACAAGAGCACAGACAATTATCACCCCCCTAGCACGGAAAACAACTGCGAAATATTTAGAAAAGAACTAAAGGTGTATAAATAACGAGGACCATTACTCACCTGCGACATTATAGAAACAAACACACACATAGTAAGAGAGAGAGACAACAGAAAGACATCCAGAAAACAGACGGACAACATCTCTCTACATAATGGCCTTCATCCACACAATACTGTGTGCTCCACAACTGAAATATAGCTATTCCATGTATTCTTTTATTATTACATCAACTTTTCTATGGTCACAACTACTGAACTGTATATATGCTAGAAATACTGTCTCAGTTATATATATCTGTGTATCCACTGTATACATATTATTATTCAATTTACACATTTCTAGATTTCTTCCTTATTTCACATGTCCATATAGTGTGTATACTGTATTGTCTATAATTCCTTTTCCTTCCTACAACTCCTGTAGAATAACTCTACAACAATTATTAACCCGAGTACTTACTGTATATACCTAGTAGACTCCTCTATCCTCAACAGTTATATAAGAGATCTACTATGTTGCTTGCCATATCGTGTCAGGAGACACTGTTTCAATTACCCGGGGGAGTATTGTACCCACTATGGTATTAAAAACAACCTATATATGTAACCAAGTACAGTTAGTGTCTGAATCGCTTAGCTAGGCTCTGCTCTCACGCTGTTCTCACCCCTCATAACACTGAGTCAGTAGGGGGCGAGCCTCTGTTTGGAGTGGAACTGTAAGCTTCTCCTGTAAATAAACCTTCCTTATCCTGTACGCAAGACGTTTGGAATTTACCCAACTATAACACGAGACGGCAGTGGCACAGAGGGTAAATTTTCCATCGTAAGGGCTACTTCTCATTTAATCCAGTCGATTATTTTTTACAACCCCTTGAACCAGTTGAACTAATTAGTTGGTTTATTCTTGCCGCCTCCAGATGATTTCCTCCTTGACCTTTCGGAGTAAAGGAGTAAGTGAAAAACAGCCTTTTTTTTTTTTTTTAAATAACAGCAGAGGAAATAAATAAAAGAAAAAACAAAATAATCCATATACCTGGTTACAGGTGTCCTCCATTCATTAAAAGTCTGTAACAGTTGTACTTGAACAGCCGAAGGTTGGAGTTTGGGGGGAAACCACTCTGGAGAATCGAGTTCCAAAGAGATGCAGCTCGAAGAATAAAAGCATTCTGATAGGCTGAAGTTCTGCAACATGGTAGTGTGACAGTCGAGTCATGAGCACTACCAGATGCCAGTGTAGCGCGAGGGAAAGCGTGGAGAGGTGGTACAATGAATGCAACTTTGTCTGAGCATTTGCCATAGAAGCATCTGTAAATAATGCAAGGGAGACAACATTCCTTCATACCTTTATGGAAGGCAGCTCATTTGTAAAATTGGAGTTATTAAATATTCTAACAGCTTTTATCCGAATATTTTCCAGTTGTTTTAGTGCAGCCTCTCCACAGCCATTCCACAAGGATGAGAAAATTAATATTCCACCTGTGAGCTCGCGTGACTTGTAAATTATAGCTAACTGCTCGTAAGTGAAGAAGTTACAGACTCTGTACAGTAATCCAAGTTGTGTTGAAGCGGTTTTAGCAGGTGATCTAGTATGAGAGGTCCAGCTGACGGCATTGTTAAGCGAAACACCGAGAATTTCAATACTTTTAGTGATAGATGTATTAGTATCACTGAAAGTTATATAGGAATCAAGTGATATCTGTCTGTTAGTAAACTGTACTGTATATATGACTGTTTTTCCTAGCATTAGATGATACAATGTTATTTTGTCCCCATTCCGTGATCTTAGATAAGTCTTGATATACGGAGATTGCTGTACTGAGTTATGAGTTAGAGATTTTAAGCTTCGTGAATGGGTGTGTAAGTGTGAATGAACTGTGAAGTGTTGAGTCATCTGCATATGAGTGAATGGGATTACGAGCGACAGATAAGGGATCATAAATGTAAATTAGGAATAAAGTTGGAGCAAAAACTTATCCTTGTGGCACATCGGCATTAATCGAGTGGAAATTGGAATATACATCATCATCGTCTTTTATCTTTCTGTCGTTAAGATATGAGGAAATCAGAGGAATTAAAGATGATAGGCCATAACAGGGGAGTTTGGATAGCAGGGAACGGATCTGTATTCTGTCAAAAGCTTTAGAAATATCAAGTGCTACTGCCTGGGCTTCTCCATGTTGGTCAGTTGACTGATGGATGGCATGAGACAGGAGATTGAGTACAGTATATCAACAGTGGGTCTTTCGTGGCGAGAACCATACTGTCTATCACTAATTAAGTTACTGGATTCAAGATGATTCACATTGTGCTTATTAATAACATTCTCAAATACTTTACCAAGAGAATATGTAATAACTATTGTTATGTAATAAGAGGGGTTAAAGGAAGTTCCTTTCTTTGGAACTAGGTGGATATTGGCTTCTTTCCATGAATTAGGGAATGAAGAAGGTACGTATGCATAGGCTTAATAATTCAGCTAGAACAGCAGGAAGTTCTAAGGATCCACAGTTTTTCAAAACATGTGGAGGAATTCCATCTGGGCCTGGATCTTTGTTGGCTGGCAAATGGATTTTACATATCTAGCCTGTATCTTAAATGGAGCTATTTCTGGAGAGTCAAGTTTTATCATAAGGATAAACTGGGTGACTTCCTTTAAGGCACAATTTTTGTCAAATGTACTGGCTAGAATGTTCGTTTCACCACGCGGGTCATTTATATCGTTACCAACAGAAGATATTACTGGGGGAATGGGTGATGACTTGTTAAAGTTACTGTTGAAAGAATCAAGAGTTGACCAGAATATTTTATTGTCATTAGGATTATTTAATAGTTTGGATGCTTGGTTGTGAAGAAAGTTTGTTTAAGCAGATTAATTACTGCTTTTGCATGGTTTCTAGCAATTATAAATTGACTGATTCAGATGACTTTGATTTTAAGTAAAACTTTTGTGCTACGGGCTTTTGGGTCTTTGGCACAATTGCTGTCACACCAAGTGGGGAGATCCGATCTTTTAGCGAACTGTTAACTGAGTATGAAGAATTCCATACCAGATTGTATTATATAATTAATGCGGGTCTGGGTAGAATTGATGTCACTGGAGAAGAAAGACTGCCATGGAATATCAGCAAGATAATTTCTGAATCCATCCCAATCTGCCGTATCAAAGTACCTTCTGGTCACCCTGACTGGTTCAGAACATTGAGGTTAGGGGTAACTAACTAATGAGGCTTTGATGAGATTATGGTCGGAGGTTCCAAGTGATGACGTACTTCTGTCCTGTGTTAATATGGATTACTTCTCAGGCACTGGCCCAAGAGATAGGCGTTGTGATTAGGATTATCTGGTATTCTGGTTGGTTGTTTTACCAATTGCGTGAAATAAAACGATTTGCAAACAGCTCGCATTCTGGACCAGTATCGTCAGTCCTGGCAGAATGCAATGACCATTCTACATTTTGGAAGTTCAAATGACCCAAAATGGTAATTTCAGTGATAATTGTGAGGTTAAGGTTAGTCAACTTTGGGGGAGGCGGTGGCTCGATCGGTAGAGAGGTGGCTTGCAGTCCCGACGGACCCAGGATCGAATCCTCACTGGGGCAGGGAACAGTTTAAGGATTCGAATCTCATTAAAATCAGGCTTTACTGATCTACCAGAAGACCCGCCGACATGTCGTAAAAATACCCCCGCTAATACTAATACACCAGTCCTGTATGTGACAGCCCTAGCATGTATTCAATATGGACGGTGGGAGTTAGCGCCGAAGTGGTGACATGTAGAGGTGTTGGTATGTAGGAGGACTGCTGGGCCTTGATAGCAGGCTGTGAAGCCTATGCCCAGAGTCGTACACATAAAAAAAAAAAAAAAAACTGTTTGGACTAGGAGTAAAATACGCTGGGTTCTGGAGAAGCATTGGGGTAGCGATAAACTACACAGATATATTTGGTAATGTTTTGATACTTTAGCTTATGTAATAAGTAATCAAATCTAACTACCACGAAGTTCAAAATAGTTTCGGATTTGATATAACAACAGGTTCTACCCTTGTTAAGGAAGTTTGTGAGGAGATGGTAACCAGGAAAACAAAACTGGGATATGTTAGTAGCGGGAGAGATTTGGGTTTCTGTGAGGAACAGGGCAAGAGGGGATATGGATTGAAGGAAAGCATGAATGGAATTCGTGTTGGTACCGTTACGATCACAAGTATGGAGAATCTCATTATATGATAAGATTTCAGTGGTAAAGACATCGGACTGTATTTATGACCGCAACAAAATAGATATGAAAATTATCATAGGAAAAGGAAAACTGTGCTAAATACTTTTACTCATCCAAATTATGTACAGTCAAAGACACAGTTATCTTTCCAGTTCCGTCTAAAGAAAATTTACAGCATGCGTCGGCCTTGGTCACCTAGTGGCGGCTGTCCATCCTGCTCGATCTATGGCAACCTCCTTATTCAGTCCCTTAACCCTGAGGTCACACCTAATGACCTCGTCCCATGTCTTTCTCGGTCTACCCCTCACAACCCCTCCCCCAATATTAACACTTCTCACCTTCTGACCCCAATTATCATCCCCCATCCTCTCCACATGCCCAAACCATCTCAGTCTACCTCCCCTTATCACAACACCAATACACTCCAGTCACATCCTACCTCTCAACTCTTCGATTGTAAATCCAACGCCCCCAGGCCTTGCACGCAGAGACGCACTGCACATCCACCTAATCATTGTCATTTCTGTACGTTTGAGCTTGCGAATATCCTCTTCCTTTACTGCCCAGGTCTCACCCATTACAGCATCACACTCCTACCACATGCTGGATACAAAGACCCCTTAGCACGCAGGGAGAGTCCATTCAATGTCAGGAGAGGCAACAGCTCCCTGAACTTCTTCCAACCACTTCTCACCCTAGCAACCGAGCTAGCTCCAGCTCCACCTCCAGCACATAACATGTCTCCCAAATAACAAAACTCTTCCACCCACTCAAGAGACTCCCCAGCAAGTTCAATCCTTTCATATCTAACAACCTCCACCTGCTCTCCACGACACACCGTACACATAAAATCAGCATTATCTCGCAGTCTACCTTTAATACCACTACATCTCTTGTGCACCCATTTATCACAAACACTACACAAGATGGAATTACTTCCCACACCTTTGTAGCAAATTGCACATGGCCACTTTCCCTCTTATTTGACTGTACCACCACCAACCCTAGATATCATCACTTGTTTTATCTGCATTTACCCATAAGCCCTTGTGCCACATACCATCTCTCCACTTCCTAAATCTTTCCTCCACCTCCCTTTCATTCTCTGCAATCAACACCAAATCATCAGCATACAGCATCTCCCACGGGAGTCCATCTCTGAAGTCACGTGAGAGGGCTTCAATTACCATGATAAACAACAAGGGACTTAAAACTGACCCCTGATGCACACCATCACTCACGGAAAACTCGTCACTCAAATCTCCATTCACTCTTACATGGGTGCGAGCCCCCACATACATGGCCATAACCACACTAACCAGCCACTCTTCCAACCCAAGCTTTCTCATCTCTAGGGACTCTGTCAAAGGCCTGTTCCAAATCAACAAAAATAAAATACAGTTCCCTTTTCTTTTCCATATATTTTTCCTGAAGCTGTTGAACAATGAATATGGCATCAGTGGTCCCCCTGCTTGGCATAAACTCAAACTGCATCTCATCAATATTTACTCTTTCTCTAATCATACCTTCTAGAACTCTCTCCATTGCTTTCATTATCTGATCTAAGATCTTTATACCTCTATAATTTCCTCTTTCCAGGGCATTACCCTTGCCTTTGTACACATTTATAATTACACTCTTCAGCCAGTCATCTGGGACAACACACTCATATATAATCATATTTATCAGGTCAGTGACTAACCTCACCCCAATATCTCCTGAGGCCTTCAACATTTCGGCAATCAACACAGACACACCTGCTGCCTTCCCCACCCGCATCCTGGCTATTGCTTCACTCACAGTAGCAGCGTCAAAGGCCAAGGGCCAAACACTGGATCTGCTGGCTCCAAACCTTCCCTGTCCCAGTCAAACTCCTCATTCAACAACTGGCTATACTGCTCTCTCCATGCATCTTTAATATCCCCACTGTTCACCACTACCCTTCCTTCATCATTTTTCACACACTGCTCACTTACAATATCCCGATTATCCCTCTTCACCTGATTTGCCACCCTAAATATCATATTTTTCCCCATGATTTAGGTTATCAAGTAAGTCTCTGTGACTCAGACTTCGCACTGTATACTTCTCTTCTAGCCCTACGCTTGGCAGCCAAGTATTCCTCCCTGTTACCACCCTTCTTCCATTCCCGGAAAAGCCTTCTTTTCTCCTTAACTGCGGCTTCTACACCCTCATCCCACCGCCAAGTTACTATATGTCTTGGTGGGCCTCTTGTCCAACCACATATTGCATCAGTAACTCTCAAGAGGTTGTTCTTAAGGGCTCTGTACTGTTCATTAACGCCTTTGTCTACGGCTCCCTGTTCAGCCACCACTCTCCTCATCTCACTGTAGAAGGCATCCCTTACTGCTTGGTTTCCCAACTTCCATATTTTTATCCTAGGTACATATGTCCTCCTTTTCATCACTCGTTCTTTAAGCACCATGTCACAGATCAATAGCTTGTGCTGCTGCACGCACTTCTCGCTTCCTATAACTTTAACATCCCTCACTAACCCCTATCAACCCTCCTGACCAGAAAATAATCTATTTGACTGCTATTTCCCCCAGACTCGTACGTAGTCAAGCTACTCACTCTTTTTCTAAAATGTGTGTTGCACAAAATCATGTCCATTGCCTCCCCAAACTCGAGTATTCTTTCCCCTTCTGCATTTCTCATACCATATGCACATCCTCCATGTACTCCTTCATAACCTTGAGCTACTTCACCCACATGACCATTTAAATCCCCTCCCAAAACAACTATCTCATCATCCCCCATACCACCTACTGCCCGTGTTAAATCATCCCAAAATCTATCCTTCTCTACCTCATCCAACCCTGCCTGTGGAGCATATGCAGATATAATTGCAGTCATCGTTCCACCGAACAAAATTTTCACTAACAATATCCTATCGCTTACTCTCATAACATTCATGACGTATTCTACCCATTTCTCTGCAACCAACACACCCACACCCCCATATCCGTCAGTCCCCCCCTGCCAAAACAACTTATAGTAGCAATCCTTCCGAACAATCTTTCTGGCTGATCCACCCCTGTACTAGACTTCCTGCAGACATGCCACATCCACCCACCTCCTACTGAATGCCTCAACGACTTCACCTGCTCTTCCCCTCAAACTTTCCACATTCATCCCCCTGGGTGATTTAATGTCCTCAGGCTTGCTTTGATGCTTATCCTTGTATTTAGTCAGTCGGTAATGATAAAGGGTGACGTAAACATTCCACAGGCCCCACCCAATGCACAGTCCCAGGTCCAGGCAATGGATCTGGGACCCCTAGCCCACCAGCTTACCAGTGGCTGTGGTAGTGGCTTCGGGACACCCTGCCAGAACAGCTGCAGGGACACCCTCCAAGCGCACCTTGGCACTGCAACTGTCCTGCCATTATATACCCAATGATAGGGCAGCCTCCTGGGGCGCTACTCCCAGGTTCGGGCCCCTCTCTATTGGGCGGAAGCAGCAGCCTAGGAACCGCAATGTCCTGTACCCTCCAGCACAGGTTCAAGCCCCATCTCGCTCCGGACTCATGATCTATGCCGCCAGAACCCCCGTCAAGCCTCCCCCCAAAAGTCCGCCACTAGGTAGAGGGGGCAAAGTTTTCTGGCCACATGCCCTTGCTGGCGTCAACCCCTTTAATGTAGTGGGATACGTTGTGGGATTTGTTCATATCAAGTCAACAGTTCACTAAAAGACTGAACTCTCCTAAATGGTTTGATAACAACAGTGCAAGAGCAACAGCCCAAAAGTCATTAGCATATAACACTTACTAAAAATCAAAAACATCTGAATCACTCTATCAATTTACAATTAGTAGAAACCATGCAAAAACTGTAATAAATCTCGCTAAATCAAACTTTCTTCATAATCAAGCATCAAATCTACTTAACAGCCCTAATGACAATAGAGTATTCTGGTCAGCTCTTAATTCTTTCAATAATAACTTCAACAAGTCATCATCCACTCTTCCACAAAAATCATCAGATGGCAACATTACAAATGACCCACATGGCCTTTGGTTCCTTCTTCCTTGCATAAAAAAAAAAAAAAATAGGAAAGCATATATCTTTGCCAGTACGTTTGCCAGAAATTCTACCTTAGAGGAAGTCAGCCAGAACGTCCCAGTACTAGAACTTGACTCTCCCGAAATTGTTCCACTTAATATACAGACAAGATACGTAAAATCCATCCTAGACAATTTACCTGCCAACAAAGCTCCAGGCCTAGGTGGAATTCCTCTAATTGTTTTGAAAAAGTGTTCCCCAGAACTTGCACCTGTTCTTCCTAAACTATTCAGTCTGTCCATAAGTACTTCTTCATTCCCTAATTCATGGAAAGAAGCCAATATTCACCCATTTCCAAAGAAACGAAGTTCCTCTGACCCCTCTGTCACATCATCTCTCGGTAAAGTATTTGAAATTTTAATCAATAAGCACATAGTTAGAGGTGTATGGTATGTAGGAGGACTGCTGGACCTTGATAGCAGGCTGTGAAGCCTATGCCCGGAGTCGAGTCGGATGCATAAAAAAAAAAGTTAAAAACCTTGAATCCAACAATTTAATTAGCGATAAACAATATAGTTTTCGCCACAAAAGATCCAGCATTGACATACTTAATCTCCTGAGTCATACCATCCATCAGTCAATTGACCTATATGGAGAAACTCATGCAATAGCCTTTGATATTTCTAAGGCTTTTGACAGATTATAGCATAGTTCCCTACTGTCCAAACTCCCTTGCTATAGACTAACGTCTTTTGTTTCTCTGTTTGCCTCATATGTCAGCGACAGAAAATTCAGAGTAAAAGTAGATGATGTATATTCCAATTATCACTCAATTAATGCCGACATGCCACAGGGATCAGTTCTGGCACCAACTCTGTTCCTGGTCCATATTAATGATCTCTTATCTGTCACCCACAATCCCACCCATCCATATGCAGATGACTCAACACTTCACAGTTCATTCACACTCAGACACCCATTTACAAAGTCTAAGATCATATCCAATTCTCAACTCAGCACAGCCATCTCCATAAATAAAGACTTATCGATGATCAGTGAATGGGGACAAAACAACCTTGTCTCATTTAATGCTAGTAAAACCAAATATATATAATTCTCTAATAGACAGATACTGCCTGATTTCCTTCAATGCTACTAATATTCC
>JAGKTI010035672.1:0-11212 GCA_018397915.1 Birgus latro | reverse complement strand
ACAGAGGGTGAGAGGTGTTAATATTGGGGTAGGGGTAGACCGAGAAAGACATGGGACGAGGTCATTAAGTGTGACTTAAGGGTTAAGGGACTGAACAGGGAGGCTGCCAGGGATCGAGCAGTGTGGAGAGCCGCCATTAGGTGACCAAGGCCGACGCATGCAAGCATGTTGGAGCCTTCAAAAACGAAACGAAGTACGACGCAGTGCCAGAAAAAAGTACTGGTGTTGAATGGTCAAGGGGCAACGCCCTACATTTTATAGAACTGCTGAAGATGCATCCATGTATCTGTCAGATGAAAAACAAGCAATACTAGGACAAGAACTTAAGAAGTGCAAGTTTAAAACAGTGACGAGACGGCCATTGCTTGCACCACATCTTCTGTTTCCTATTCTTTTTTGCAGAACATAGTACCACAGTGCTCCACATCACAGTCTCTTGAACTGCTGCGATGTTGGTATCCATCACCATCCTCTTGCAGCTCAACGGTGACTGGTGTGTGCTGCCCATTGTAGTGCTAGTATGGACATCACCGGCATCAGCAACATGAGTTGGCCAACATGACACGGAACGCAGCACGCGGCATGACCCTAGTGTGGACGAGGCTTAACACTGTTTTGTGGTGTAGTAAAAAAAGAAAAAAAAATCAAGCACACAACAAAATGGTCCTGTTGGTTCAGTATCGTCCATCTGTCTATCTATCAATCTATCTATCTGTAGCCAGACACCATAATACCATAAGGGGTGGCCGTTTGTCTGTGGGTTAGTTGTTTCACGGGGAGGGGCACTAGCCATCCGCCAACCCACTTGGTGACACGTAGGGAACACAACATGTAGGTAGGTTATATGGTTACCACCCAGCGTTGGAAATGGTTTCCTGGCTTACAGGAAACCATTAGGCTTGCCACTCAGTGTAAAGCCACCTGGAAAGAAAGAAGACTAATAAAAAGTGACAGGAAAGATGGGAGAAATAGGATGAGAGGACGACAGACACAGATAAAGATTGATAAGGTGAAGGAAGAAGTAGGCGGCAGTACATCAAGCGAATGGATTGAGAACTGAACTGTAGCCTATTAAAAAAATATTTTTTTTCCAGGCTCATGGATCAGATTGAAAGCCACCTTCAGTAAAACCAAGCTGCATTTTTAAAATATTCAAAATGATACAAAACCAACCAGGATATTTAACCAAGATTGTCTTCATGTCTCAGGGCATAATTGTAGTTTGTACTTCAAGAAAATGTTTTATGCATTATAAACCAACCAGGATATTTAACCAAGACTGTCTTCATGTCTCAGGGCATATTGTAGTTTGCACTTCAAGAAAATGTTTTATGCTTAATATTACACATAATTAAATCATATGTTAAATACCTCAGCAAAAATGTTAATTTAGGGTTACTGTTGTTTGAGACCAGTACCTTTGAGAAATTTTCTGGACATTTCGCTTGGCAGATGGCAGTGTGATCCAGCAGTATACTACACACTCACACCAGTGACCTCAACCAAGACACAGGCATTAAGGAGTAGTGGTAAACATTACCAGCAGCTTCCAGAATCAAAATGAAAATATTTTGATGCTGAAAAGTTCAAGGCTGCAATAAGTTATTAACTTTAAAACAGTTTTTTTTCATATTTTACCACAGTCCAAATACCAGGGTTGTGCAGTGAATAGATAAAATGTACAGTATCTGTAACCCAAGGTTTGTCTGCCTATAACCAGACGCCTAAATCCGTAAGGGGTGGCTACAAACAAATCGCCTCCATGTCGTCCTGTCTCCTGCCATTTCACTGCCCTTCACCCAGCTCCCCCCAGCTCCCCACACACACACTCATATACCTCTCCACTCCATCTCTTCATTTTGTCGGCAGTACCTGTCAGTCCGGTTCGGATCCCGAGGGTTGCGCCATGGATCTTGCCCAAGGTAACTTTCTGCAGGTCTTTGGCAGGCTCAAAGGATTCTGTCATTCCTCAGTCTCTTGTACAGTTATTTTTAGAACATTCTTCTTGTCATGATGGTTCTGGGCCTGTGTATACGGATGGCTTTAAATCCGCCTCTGGTGTTGGTTTTGGAGTGGTATTTCCCAATTTTCGCCGTGGAGGTAGTCTTCCATTGGCTGCCTCAGTTTTTACTGCAGAGTTGTCAGCTATTGTTTTAGCCCTGAAGTTGGTGTTTGTTCACCAGCACAATCATTTTACTATTTTTAGCGACTCTCAAGGGGCGCTTATGGCCCTGGACTCTTTTAACTCCTCCCATCCTTTAGTTTTAGCTATTTTGGAGTGGCTGCTGCTAATTCGTCGTCGGGGGAAGAGAGTGGATTTCTGCTGGGTTCCTGCACATGTTGGTGTGGTGGGCAATGAGAGGGCAGATACATTAGCTAAAGCTGCGGCTCCTCAACAGCCCCCATCCGACTACCCGCTTCCTGCTTCTGATATAACATCTTACTTGCGGTCCAGCATTCATACGTGCTGGCAGAGACACTGGGATGGTGTTGCTCATAATAAACTAATGGAAATCTTTCAGAGAGTGGTTGTGCCAAGGGTTCTTCCGTCCCTGCCACGGCGTTTGGAGGTGGCTCTTGCTAGGCTTCGCATTGGTCACTCTCGGCTTACAGATGGGTTTCTCATGAGTGGTGAGACTCAACCATAGTGTGATGATTGCCTTGTCCCCCTTACTGTCCGTCACTTGCTGGTCGAGTGTCCAAGTTTGGGGGACCTACGTCAGCGATTCCTCCATAGGCATAGAGGGACAGATGGTGCCTACTGTCTCCCTTCGATGCTTGGTGGAGCCTTTAGCAATTTTACTGATGTTTTCAGTTTTCTTGAGGAGGCGGGCCTCCTTCCACTTTTATAAGTAATTGTTATTTTATAATCTATTCGTTTATGCTTTTCAGTGCTTTATTCCTAGTAAGTTATTAACTTTATTTTGATTATTCACTTTTTATTTGCTGCTGTTCGGCGGCATATGACCCTGGCAGTTGCGCCGCCAGATTTTTAATACAATCAATCAACCCATCTCTTCATTTCATCCTCGGCCTCCCCTTCCCTTTCCCCCTTCCATCTCACTCACACTTTCCTCATAAGTCTCTCGCCCTCCATTCTCCCCACATGGCTAAACCACCTCAGTTTATTTCTCCGAACGCTTTCTATCACATCCACATCCACACCACAATACACCTTCATTTCCTTATTTGTCAGTCTCTGTCTCTCCATGTAACTCCACGTGTATGCTTCTTTCAAATATCTCATTTCCGCTGCTCTCACCCTTGACTTGTGTCCTTCCAGCAAGGCCCAAGCTTTGCTTCCATATCTTAGTGTTGGTATCATTATACTGTCTTGTAATGACTTTTCGTACTTCTGTGCTCACTTTCTTGTTTCACATCACTCCTTTCAAAGAACCAGCAACCTTTCTTCCCTGTTGTACCCTTTCAAGCACTTCATCCTCTAAACTTCCATCCTTACCCATCACACTACCCATCACAGTATAATCATTCAGAGACTGCTTATCCTTTATAAAGTAAACAGTTTCCCCCTGTGGCATTTCCACCTCCTTTTCCTCGTTTCCTCCTAAACCCATCAGTAGTAAGTTGTGGTCTCATATGTCTTTTGTTTGTTTCTCTTTGTCCATTTACACTGCTAGAAATCTCTCATACTGTATATGGTTAGCAAATCAGTCTGACATTTTTTTATTTATAATTTCTTTCCCGTGCTGTGATCCCTGTACAGTGCTGATCACTATTTAATAGAAAAGGGTTCTTTTATCCATTCATTCAAAATCTAATTTTCCACCTTCATCCAGCAGCTGTTCCAAGAAAACCCACACGACTACAGGCGTCTCCTGTCGCTATCAATGCCTCATCATTACTTTTTTTTTTCATGCATATTTCTTCTTCCTTTATTTTTGACTTCTTTCCGTATCTTTTTCAACTCAGGGCTTATATACCTCAGGTACTTTAAAATGAAAAAAAAAAAATACATTTCACAGATAATCACTGCTTTCCGTTTCGTTTCTTTCAGTTTTTGTACTTTTTTATACAAATTCATTATTATTCCTCCACCCTTTCTGTGTTTTCCTTTCACATTCTGTGGATACGTTCAAGAAAATACTTTATTTTTTCGAGTTTATTCAAGAAAATCATTTAGTTTTACTTTTTCTAGTTTTAGCTATTTGAGAGAAGCATGTTGAGTTACATGGAGAGGCAGACTGACAAATGAGGAAGTGAATGAATGTTGTGGTGTGGATGTGGGTGTGATAGAAAGCGTTAGGAGAAATACAGTGAGGTGGTTTGGCCATGTGGAGAAGATTGAGCGCGAGAGACTAACGAGAAGAGAGAATGTGAGTGAGGTAGAGGGGGGGAGGGGGAGGCTGAGGATGAGATGGAGGGATGGAGTGGAGAGTGCTATGAGAGAGGGGTGTGTGAGCTGGGGGTCAGGGTGACATGCAGGCAATTTGTTTGTGGCCCCACCTTTACGGGATTAAGGCGTCTGGCAATAGATGGATAGTTTAGTTTCCACTGCACATAATAATGTTTTCATCTACCACGCGTTCTTCTCGTTTTATATTTATAGGACCTTGTACAGTGCATTTATTAATTAATTAAACCATTATGGTATCTTAGTTGACGTATCGCAGCATAACAGCATGATTAAACCCAGCCTAATGCAGGTCTCATTACGGATAGAGATGGGAGCCCGAGAATCTCTCCCTCATCATTGATTACAGTACTAACTTCAATGTAAGAAGCATTCCAAATGTTTGATTATGGAAGAGAAGTTGCACTCAGTTTCATAAACTAAGCAATTATTCCCCTGTACAAGAGGAAAAAAAGTGTGTGGTAATCATGGGGGCATTTGTCTACATAGTGTAATAGGAAAAGTGTATGGTAGGATTCTTGTTGACAGAATTAGGGAAATAAGAGAGGAATTAGTTGAAGAAGAACAGGAAGGTTTCAGGAAGAGAAGAGGTGTAGATCAGATATTCATCCTAAGGTATTTAGTGGAAAGGTTTCTAGAGATGGGAAAGAAGTTGTATGCAGCCATTATGGATTTGGAGAAAGAATATGACAGTGGATAGACGAGGAATGTGGAAAATACTGAACAATTACGGAGTAAATGGAAAGTGTTGAATTCCGTGAGACGTGTTACGAGGGTGCCAGAGCAGCAGTGCATGTGGACAGTGAACTGAGTGAATTTTTCTGTCTGAATGTTAGATTGAAACTGATGTGTCATATCTCCATAGTTGTTCAGTCTGTATATGGATGGAGTTATAAAAGAGATACAAGGTAGGGCAGTGGATGTTGGAGCGGCCCTAATGAGACAAGGCACTGTTTGGAAACTTCCTGTTCTGTTGTTTGCAGATGATACTGTATTGTTAGAAGACGAAGGGGAACTGCAAAGTTTGGTGAGTGAGTTTGGGAGAGTTTGTAAGAAACGGAATCTAAACTCGAAAGGTGAATATAGGGAAGAGTAAAGTTGTGGTCTTCCAGAGAAATGAAGTCACTGAATGCACATCAAAGCTGGATGGTGAGGAAATGGAAAATGTGAGTGCATTTACGAATGTGGGTAGTATGATGAGTGAGGATGGAAGTTTGGAGGATGAACTGCTTGAAAGGGTACAACAGGGAAGAAAGGTTGCTGGTTCATTGAAAGTAGTAATAAGAAATAAGGAAGTGAGCATGGGAATAAAAGTCACTGCTTGATGGTATTGTGATACCCAGTCTAATGTTTGGAAGCGAAGCTTGGACCTAGTTGCCTTGTTGGAAGGGCACAGGTCAGGAGTGAGAGCAGTGGAAATTCATTTCCAATAACTCATATAACTTATGACTTATATATTTAAGAGGAGCATGTGAAGTTAATATATTTAAGAGGAGCTTGTGAAGTTACATGGAAAGACAGACTGATAAATGAGTAAGTGAAGGAGCATTGTGGTGGATGTGGATGTGATAGAAAGCATAGGAGAAAAACTGAAATGGTTTGGCCATGTGGAGAGGATGGAGAGTGAGTGACTAACGAGGAGAGTGTATGTGGGTGAGGTGGATTTGGGGGGAGGGGGAGAGGTTGGAAGACACTGAGGATAAGATGGAGTGGAGAAGTATATGAGAGGGGGGGTTCTAGGACAATTGCCCCCCGGACAGTTGCCCCCTGGACATCTGTCCCCAGACAACTGCTCCCTGGATAATTGCCCCCATAGGATTATTTCCCCCCGATAACTGCCCTCGTAGGATAATTGCCCCCCGCGGATAATTGCCTCCGCATCCATGACAGGCAAGAGACAGACATTATTATAAATGTATTTTTTTATAAATGTATTTTATAAATGTGTTCCATTGATGGCAACTGTACTGAGGCATCCTCTGAAATACCCTGAACTGCTTGGCTGATGATCTGCTGCGAAGTCCCGTGTGAGCTGATTGCTTGATTTTTGATGTCACGCCGAACAGCTAGCATTTCTGGACGACCCACCTGAACAGCATGTGTATGTGTGTTGAAGCTGCTTACAATTTCTCCATCGTTGTTGTGCCGACGTTTTTCACACTCATAGGACACCACGTCATTAGCTAAGGTCTTCTGTTTCACGTATATGTGGCCTTCGTAAATGAGCTTTGGCTTGCCATGCTCACTTGGAATGAACTCCATGGTTGGATGAACCTACACCGTTGCTAGATATGAAAATCACAACCATGGCCAGCAGTAATGCAACAGTATTGGTATGGTTGGCGACCAAAGACTGATACAACCGGCTTCACCACACAACGCCGAAAGACTGTCAGAATGGAAGCTATCATAACCAGCCAACACTTCAACTGATCAGGCTGGTTTATGTTTTTGGAACAGTGAGAATGACACCGTGGGTCGACGAACACGGCTTGCTTTTCATACGGCCAGCTTACTAAACATGTTTTGTATTGGTGGCTTTGACGTATGTTTGTTGTGCTGCCAGTTTCTGGGGCAGTTATCTGCGGGGGGCAATTATCCTACGAGGGCAGTTATCCGGGGGGCAGTTGTCCGGGGGCAGATGTCCAGGGGGCAACTGTCCGGGGGGCAACTGTCCGGATACCGAGAGGGGGGGTGTAAGTTGTGGGGAGGGCATTGAAGTGGCAGGGGACAGCGGGACAGGGCGACTTGGAGGTGATTTTGATTGTGACCATCCCGTGTGGGATTAAGGCGTCTGGTTGTAGATAGATAGCAAGTAAAATATTAATTCCAGTGTCCAGAGATTGTTCAGGTGCTTGAGGATGCAAGAGTGGATGTATGTGGATTGACTGAAACTAAATGGCAAGGTGAAAGGGTGAGAGAATGGGAATACGGTTTAGGAATATGTGCGGGAGTTAATGAGAATGAGAGGGCAAGGGAGGGAGTATGTCTGATGATAAGCAAGAAGTGGAAGGAGAATATAAGAAAGTATGGAACAGTGGGTGCAAGGATTGTATGGGTGAGGATGAAAGTAGGTATACAAGCTTGGGCGATTGTATGTGTGTATGCGCCGACAGAGGACCAAGTGGCAAGAGTGAAAGATGAGTTTTGGGGCAAGTGTAGAAGCATGTATGGACAAGTTTGAGAGGAGCGAGAGAGTGTTTTTGATTGGAGACATGAATGGCAAAGTTGGGAATGTACGAGTGGATGGAGTGGTTGGTCAGTGGGGTATGCCAGCTGAGGTGGATGGGAATGGTAGTGCCTTGGTGGACATCTGTGCTGGTAAGGGGTTGGCAATAGCCAACACCTACTTTCGGCACAAGATGATCCACAGGTATACATGGAGAGTCTTGAGGAGGATGGATGGTGAACTTGTAGAACGGAAGGCAATGATAGATTACGTGTGTGAGGAGGATGGATGGTGAACTTGTAGAACGGAAGACAATGATAGATTACGTGTGTGTGGATGAGCAAATGAGAAGATGAGAAGACAAGTGTTGGATGCAAGAGTGTGGAGAGGGTGGAGGAGTGGAATCTCAAGGTGAGGCTGCAAAGAAAATGGGTGAAGAGACCAACAGGAAGACAGGAGGAAATAGCTCCTGTGAGAAGAGTGGAGAAGTTACAAGATAGTGAGAAAATGGCAGAGTATAAGAGAATAGTGGAAGAAAGATTGGGAAGGTATGAGTTAGAGCAGATGGAAGGGATGGAAGATGTATGTAAGATTTTCACGGAAGAGATAGGTGCAACGTGTGAGGAGGTTTGTGGAGTGAGGAGGAGATGGAGGGGTGTGCAAGGGACAGCATTTTGGAATGATGAGGTGAAACGAGCTGTGAAACAAAAGAAGAAGGCATATAGTGAATGGCTAGCGAGCAGAGGTAGGGGAGAAGATGAGAGAGAGAGAAGAGAGAGGTATATGTGAGGTGGAGAAGAGAGGTGAAGAGATTGGTGGAGGAGAGTAAGAAGAAAGTGGATGAGGAGTTTGAGAGGAATCTGAGTGTAAAGTGGAGGGAGAGTAAGAAATGTTTTGGAAGGAGGTAAAGAAAGTAAGACAGAATTAAAGGGGAAATAGTAGGGGAGTGAAATATGGGAATAATAGATTGCTGGTGGAGAAGAGAGAGAAATTGAGGAGATGGAAGGAGCACTTTGAGGATTTGTTGAATGTAGAGAGTGAGAGCAGAGCGAGTATAAGTGGTTGGGGAATGGCTGGGAGAAGAAGAGGTGAGAGGAGGGAGAAAGAGATCAGTAGGGCGGAAGTAGTGGAAGCATTGAAGAAGATCAAGATGGGAAAGGCCCCAGGAATTGATGGAGTGTGTCGTGAAATACTGAAGTATGGGGGTGAGATTGTTGTGGAATGGATATGAAAGTTGTGTAGATTGGCTTGGGAAGAGGGAAGGGTTCCAGAGGACTGGAAATCAGGTATAATTGTTCCTTTATATAAAGGAAAAGGGGGGAGAGAAGTATGTGGTAACCATAGGGGTATTTGCCTTCTTAGTGTGACTGGAAAGATATATGGTAGAATACTTACTGACAGGTTTAGGCATATAACATAGGAGTTAGTTGGAGAAGAACAAGGGGGATTAAGGAAGGGAAAAGGGTGTGTAGATCAGATATTTGTTCTAAGATGTTTAGTGGTGAAGTATCTAGAGAAGGGAAAGAAAGTGTATGCTGCTTTCTTGGACTTGGAGAAAGCTTATGACAGAATAGATAGGCAAGGTATGTGGAAGGTATTAAGAATATATGGAGTGGAGGGGAAATTGTTGAGTGCTGTGAAGAGTATGTACGAAGGAGCTAGGGCTACTGTGCGAGTGGGTGGTGAACTAAGTGAGTTCTTTGATCTGAAAGTGGGACTGAAACAGGGTTGTGTGATCTCTCCATGGCTGTTTAATATATACATGGATGGGGTTGTAAAGGAGGTGCAAGGTAGGGCAGTATGTGGGGGTGGCTCTAATGAATGAGGGCGAGATGTGGAAGATTCCGGTGTTGTTGTTTGCTGATGATACAGTATTGTTGAGTGAAGATGAAGGGGAGTTGCAAGGTTTGGTGAATGAATTTGGGACAGTGTGTAAGAAGAGGGATCTGAAAGTCAATGTGAACAAGTGTTAAAGTTATGGTGTTTGAGAGGAATTAAGTCACATAATGCACAGTGAGTTTGGATGGTGAGGATATGGAGAATGTGAGTGCATTCAAGTACTTGGGCAGTGTGATGAGTAAGGATGGAAGATTTTGGGATGAAATACTTGAAAGGGTACAGCACGGAAGGAAGGTTGTTGGTCCATTGAAAGCGGTGATGAGAAATAGGGAGGTGAGTATGGAAGTCAAGAAGCCACTGCATGATCCCCACCCTGACGTATGGAAGCGAGGCATGGACCTTGGACCTTGCTAGAGGGTAACAAGTCAAGAGTGAGAGCAGTGGAAATGAGTTACTTGAGAGGAGCATGTGGAGTGGCATGGAGGGACAGGTTGACGAATGAAGAAGTGAAGGAACGTTGTGAGGTGAATGTGGGTGTGGTTGACAAGATTAGGAGAAATACACTGAGGTGGTTTGGACATGTGGAGAGAATGGAGAATGAAAGACTGACTAAGAGGGTGTATGCAGGTGGGGTGGAGGGAGAGGAAGGCCGAGGATGAGGTGGAGGGATGGAGTTGAGAGGTATATGAGGGAGGGGGGAGTGAGCTGGGGGGAGGGTAGGCAAATGGTGGGTGACAGAGCGGCTTGGAGGCGTTTTGTCTGCAGCCACCCTTTGCGGGATTAGGGCGTCGGGCTATAGATAGATAGATAGTCCATTAGATGAATGTTATCCTGAAATAATATATTAATTCCAGTGTCCATTAAATGGATATTATTCTGAAATAATATATTAATTCAAGTGTCCATTAAATGGATATTATTCTGAAATAATATATTAATTCCAGTGTCCATTAGGTGGATGTTATTCTGAAATAATATATTAATTCTAGTGTCCATTAGATGGATGTTATTGTAAAATATTATATTAATTCCAGTGTCCATTAGATGGATGTTGTTCTAAAATAATACCCTTAGTGGTTAGCATAATTTCTTATACAGTATAGCTGGTGTAAACCAAAGATGGAATTTAAATGTTCTGTTTTCTTGCATGCACCTGTTAAACCTAATACATCATTTATTGACAATTTATCAAATTATGTTTTCAGAGGTGTAGGTCATCTAACAGTAGAGGAAGTGATATGTAATACATTCTCAGTGTAAAGCCTAATGTCACTCCACTAGCCAACAACCGAGGATGCCACCTACTCTCCTGCTGTCAAAAGTCATTCTGGTATGTAAACTTGCTGTCTATATGCCTTATCATTAGTTCAGATGATATATGAAAAAGTGTACAAATTCTTAGAAGCGACCTCATAAGTAATTTATTTGTATGTTGGTCTCAGTTATGTTTTTAAAGCCTCTAAGGCTTCAGATTCTGATTATTCAAGCTCCAAAGGACAGCTTTTTGATACACATTCAGGACTGTTGTTCAGAAATGTCTATTTTAAAAACATTTAGACATTTTTGTTGTGTTGCTTTTTGCAATTTAAAAATCTGTTTAGAAGTATTAGTTATGATAATTGTGTTGGAACTGTTTGGCGATATTTTCTTGTTGCGGTGGTGACCATAACAAGTAAAAAATACTGTACATTAAAAACGCTGTGCCCACAGAAATCCACAAATCTCTGAACTAATTTTCAGAGTTCCTTTTCAGTATTAGCAGGCAACACAGCATCATCTGCACACATCATATTTAAGTTAATACCCTTCACTGTTCGCTATCAGTCCCATCC
>JAGKTI010035671.1:0-11213 GCA_018397915.1 Birgus latro | reverse complement strand
GAGTACAACTCTCATGTGTGGGGAGGCTCCCCACATGCAGCTCTTCTCAATAGGGTGGAGTCAAAGGCCTTTCGTCTCATTAACTCTCCTCCTCTTACTAATTCCCTTCAACCTTTGTCTCTTCGCCGCACTGTTGCATCTTTATCTCTCTTCTATCGCTACTTCAATAGTCACTGTTCCTCTGAACTGTCTGCTTGCATCCCTCCACCTCTACGACGGGCACGTAGTACCCATCTAGCAACAAACTCTCATCCCTTTTCTGTCCAACTCTCTAATGCAAGAGTTAACCGTTACTCCCAGTCCTTCATTTATGCAACTGGTCAACTCTTGAACTGTCTTCCTCTGTCTGTATTTCCTACTTCCTATGATCTCCAGTCTTTCAAACGCAGTGTGTCCAGGCATCTCGAATTGAACGGATCTTGAATTTGGCTCTCTTTTGTATTGTTTTTGCTTTTTCTTGGAAGGAACAGTATGCAGGCCTGTGGCCTTTGGTTCCTTCGTCCTTGTATAAAAAAAAAAAAAAACAAGATGGTCCCCAGTCTGGCAGATTTGTCGTACAGAGAGAGGCTGGAAAGGCTGGATTTGCCTTCCTTAGAGGAAAGGAGTAGATAAAATTGACAGAGAAAATCTGTTTGTGTGGGATGAGAGGGTAACAAGGGGACACGGAATGAAACTAAAGAAGCCAAGCTGCTTGAAGGACATCAAGAAATATAGTTTTCCTTAGAGATGGATAAATCTGTGGAATAGCCTGGACAAAGGGATCGTACAGTCTAAAAACTTAAATAAGTTTAAAGCAAAGTTTGACTTATTGAGAAACAGAGACGGGACCCCACGAGCGTAGCTCATTTCCTGTATATCACAATTAGGTAAATACAGTTAGGTAAATACACAACTCACACACTACCTAACTCATCTTCAATTCCTTCAAGTTCTTGCCAGCATCTTAACACCTCTGGAGCAAGTGAGTTATCCATATTTTGTTGATTTGTACATTGACCTGTTTCTACATTTTTATATTTTTTCACAAATAAGTATTGTTTTTTACATATACAGATATGAGATGGAAGAAAGTTCAGCTTTAGTATCAGTACCTAGCAAAAAGACTAGTGGAAATGTCGAGTTACGGAGAGCACTGTCAAAGAGCTTATGATATTTCACGTGTATAATTTGAGTAAAAAATAATAATAATAATAAAACGTAACGAGCGAAAATATGTAAGTATTCGTGAGGCAGGGAAATTGAGCATTTTTTTCTCGCTTGTGGGTGAGGAGGAGTGTTCTATCTTTGTCGTCCATTTACTCCAAAATTATTGAACGTATCGATTTCCTGTAAGAACCATGATAAAGATCAGTGAATTCTACGTATGTACAGGACATAACTATGTAATTTCTCTGATGAAAAGTTGTGGTTACGTAGGCGGTTATTGTGCGCGCCTGACGAAAGTGCACCGCAGCAGAGAGTACCCTGTAGTTTTTTGTGATTTACTCGGAAACTATGAGGCATATCAAAACAAAAAGGTATCAGGAGAAAGTTTATGAAATTCTACATAAGATTATGTAATAAAAACATAAGGTGTGCGAGAAAACTTCTGCAGTATACCTCCCTGAACAAAAATCAATTTTTTTTACAAAGATGGCTTTTAGTTTTTGGCTATTTTCTCGAAAGCTACAAATCGCATCACAACCGGACATTCCTCATGAGAAAGCCAATGAAATTCTCTATCATAGCTGATAATAACATTTTTCTGTATGATGGAAAACACTTGAACGACAATGTTGGGAAGTGAGATCAACATTCCAAAATGTTTATTCACGGCCTAGTGTACTTTTATTCGTATTTTTCTGGTTTTTTTCTTTTGGCTTATCAGCTAGAACAAACATCGGCGAATAAGATTATGTGAGTTTCAGGACAACATTTTGAGGTTTGGGTGGCGAAAATGAGGCGAGAATACGTGTAATTTGCGTACCGCGTGCTGCCAGCAGAGAGCGCGGGGGAGTAAAATCGTGAGCCGTGAAACTTAATAAAACTTACTGTGCGCGAAAGGGTTAAGACCCCATTCACATAAGTAATTGGCACAGAGCATGAATTAATCGAATTGTAACCCAAAAATGATGATTTTGAGGTGAGTAAGGCAGGGATGTTCGGCAGCTGACTACATAATGAACATAAGAAAGAGACATGATTATTACTGAGAAAATCACCTTTTCACAGCCTGTGCACTCAAATATGGGACACAAAGCATGAAGTAAATAAAATGTAGCCAGAAAAATTATGATTTAGATGTGTGTGGGGCTAAAATGTTCACCAGTTGACTAGATAGTGAACGTAAGTAAGAGACATGGTAATTACTGACAAAATCACCTCTTTCACAGCCTGTGCTTGAAACTCAAATATGAGACACAAAGCATGAAGTAAATAAAATGTAACCAGAAAAATTCTGATTTAGAGGTGTGTGGGGCAAAAATGTTCACCAGTTGACTAGATAGTGAACGTATGTAAGAGACATGGTAATCACTGAGAAAATCACCTCTTTCACAGCCTGTGCACTCAAAAATGGGACAGAAAGCATGAAGTAAATGAAATATAACCAGAGAATGAGGATTTAGAAGTGATTATGGAAAATATTTAGCAGTTGACAGTGTTTACTTACAGTCCATGATTGTTGTTTACCCCCATCTCTAAGGTTTTTACAGTGGTCATAATTGCTCTTGAAGCATGTCCAGTAATCCAGTGTTTAACTATACAGTAAGGTCCCGGGTTATGTCAGTATCGATTTACGTCAAATCGAAGTTACGACAGTCGGTTCGGAAATTTTAAAATATAAGAAAATAAAGAAAAGATACGTAAAGCTCAGTTTTTATAGTGTTGCTGTTTACCGTAAGATGTCTCTGGTGTTTTCCCGCCTCACGCTTGACTACCAACAAACCAATAATCACTCTCAGTCTCGCTGCTACTACCACCTGTACTGTAATTTTCTTGTGTTTGTTTTTCGCCTGATTCCACGATGCCTAAGAGACAGCTTCCTAGTGACCATAATGACTCCAAGAAACACAAGACCATCACATTACGTGAAAAAGACAATATTATGAAGCGTAATGGGAAAGAAGAAAAAGCATCAGACGACAGTCGGTTCGGAAATTTTAAAATATAAGAAAATAAAGAAAAGATACGTAAAGCTCGGTTTTTATAGTGTTGCTGTTTACCGTAAGATGTCTCTGGTGTTTTCCCACCTCACGCTTGACTACCAACAAACCAATAATCACTCTCAGTCTCGCTGCTACTACCACCTGTACTGTAATTTTCTTGTGTTTGTTTTTCGCCTGATTCCACGATGCCTAAGAGACAGCTTCCTAGTGACCATAATGACTCCAAGAAACACAAGACCATCACATTACGTGAAAAAGACGATATTATGAAGCGTAATGGGAAAGAAGAAAAAGCATCAGTGATCGAGTGAGGAAAAAAAAGCGATCAAAATTGATGTTAGAAATGCTTACATTATTGTGCTGGTAATGATGCTTGTATTTCATATTTTACGGCAGTATTTTACGGTAAACCTTTTTGTATGATGAAGTATGAAAAGTGTTTGAATTTAGGAATAAAATATGTGTTGGCAGTGTGCACGGGTGTAAGGATGGGAGAGTGAGGGAGCGGCAGCCTGACTCAGTTGTGGATGAGGCAGGTGTGGCATAACTTGGTTGCCATGACAATGAGAAGTGCCGTTACTGCAGCGAGTGAGCTACTGTGACGAAGACTCGTAGCAAGTACAACTTATATTTTATTCAATAAATATCATCAGTTCAAAAGACTGTGTTTCTTATACAAACCTGTTATAAGATTATTACATGTATAGCATGCGATGTATGGTTGAAAAATCTGTAAAACTCGACTTACTTTCAAAATCGGCTTACGTCATGTCTCAGGAACGGAACTCTGATGTAACCCGGGACCTTACTGAACTTAATCCTTAGCACTGTGACTTTTGATTATTTAAACAAGAATGAAAATACCCCAAACAATTGGACAACCGTCCACTGTTCATGGGAGTTGAGACAGAACTAGTAGGAGGGCGATTTGGCGGGAAGGGAGCTAGTTGGCGCGAGCGGGAAATTCAAACTGACACAGTCGGGAAAAAATCGGATTTTTTTGGATTTTTTCGAATTTTTGGGCATTTTGGGGTTTGGACAGCCTACGATGTCTGAATAGTGGTATATCCGGATAGTGGACGTCCGGATAGTAGAGAGATTACTGTGTCGATCGTTCACTTGAGGTTATTAGGCATTTATATAAATGCCAATGTCTCATATGTAGCCTTTTGTTAACCCGTCCTGTCCCGGCAGATTTTTGATATTTTTGGCTAAAACCTCCGCTTTTTATGAGAAACATCGAAAATCATAGAGAAATCACTCACCTGACCTTTAAAATGCTGCTACAGGTAAGAATACCATCACATGGCTGTGTTTTCTGTGGGCCCTGGCTCCAGAGAAAATGTGATCTGTGGGAAGATAACAATTCCAAACCACTTATAATAGTTATTTATTTATTTATTTACAGGTATTTGGTACGAATTTATATGCAGTGCAGGAGTATATTGGTTTTCACACAGTAATATAGGCGATATAAGCGTTGTTTCACTCACCAAACATCAACATCCCGCACATTTTTTGGTGACATTACCTGATCATCATTTCTGACTGTTTCTTCCTCTAACGCTGTGTAAACTTTGTCCTCCACATTTATATTTTTTTCTGTTGATACCAACTATTTGATGCCATGTTTTACATTTATCATAAAAAGAATAAACCACCATCATCTTTATATCTCAATTAACTCGAAAACTAATATCTATCTATCTATCTATTGCCAGACGCCTTAATCCCATAAGGGGTGGCCATTTGACTGTGAGTTATTTGTTTTACAGGGAGGGGCACTTACCCTCCACCAACCCACTTGTTGACACGTAGGGAGCACGTATGGTTTGGCTATATGATTACCACCCAGCATTGTAAATGGTTTCTTGACTTACAGGAAACCATTACTGATGTGTAAATAAGTGACGGGGAATTGTCCTGACGCTGAAAAGTCCTGATGGTGAATTGTCTTGTTATTGTTGTGATGGCCTCGCCACAAGTGAGCGCGGCGCTGTGCAGCATACCCATATTGAATTTTTCATATTTCCTTTCGCTTCGCTTTTTGTATCATCAAGACAGATACCTTTCGTATTGTGGAATTAGTCCTACATTCCTCGCTTTTGTAACATCGAATATTCGTATATTGGGTTTTTGTTTATCGAGGACTCACTGTATTGTGTTATAACTTATTATCCCTACATATCGTTCGGTCACGCCCACTGTCGTACCAACGACAGTAAATATTGTCTTAACATATTAATGCATATCGTATAAACATTACAATCAACTTTTAAGCTAATAAAGTGAAATACACAATATTGTAAAGGTTACATAATTGTATGAATATTGTATAACTGCAGTTACATCGTGTTAATACTATTGTAGTTACATCGTTTTAATGCAACTGTTACATAATTGTGTTTGAAACAAATTGTAGTTACATTAATGTGGCAATTGTAACATAATTGCAGTAGTGCTGGCATTTGTAGTTATATAACTGTAGCAGTTGTAACATAATTGCATTAATGCTAGCGTTTGTAGTTACATAATCGTAGCAGTTGTAACAAAACTGCAGTGATGCAAGCATTTGTAGTTACATAATTGTAGCAGCTGTAACATAACTGCAGTAAGCATTTGTAGTTACATAATTGTAGCAATTATAACAATTGCAGGAATCACAAATGTGGTCATTGTAGCTATGTAACAGATACATATGTATATACTGTAATTAGTACAGTACTAGCAATACAGTCATATCATGAATCAACCATATTTGATATACGTGTTTGAGACACCATAGTTGGCTTAGTTATGTTGCACAGTTTATATTTAGATGATGATATATGTAACCCATATTTTGTTATTTTATGTAAAATTATATATACAATATTTACAATATATACATTATTCACTTAGTTTCATTTGTACCACACTTCACGTGATACTACAGTCTTCCAAAGGTGGTGAAGTCAACTTGATATGTTTGCTCATTTTTAAATTAATCCTTAGGTATCGGCTGAAAGTACAGTACAGTACTAATGTTTGTGGTTGAGTGTAGCATACCGTTACTAAATCCATTTGTGTTGGGCATTTTTCACTTGATTTTCCTTGTCTCTGTAATATGAAGGATATGCATGTACTTACATTTTATTTCTCTAGTCTACTAAATTTTCATATGTATGTATTATATGTTGATGTAAGGATACACCTGTATATTGTTTATCACTGTGTCTGTACGTAAGGTTGTGTATAATTGAAAATCTTCCCGCTATCTGACATAATAGAGCCAAAGGCATGACTGGAAAGTGGTCGTATCCAGATAGTGGCCCTGAAGCTCCCGCACTGGTCATTCATGACCCTAACCTAACCTAAATCAGAAAACCACCTACCTATCTCCCTACCGGACATGCATAACACTTATTTAAGTCCCCTTTCACATAAATAATGCACACAAAGCAGGAATTAACTGAATTTTAACCAAAAAATGATGATTTGGAGGTGAGTAAGGCATAGGTGTTCACAACTTGCCAGCAAGTGTACGTAGGTATCAGACATGGAAATCACTATGAAAATCACCATTTCTTACACTGTATGCATTAAATAATGGACACATAGCATGAATTCATTGAATTTCAACCCAAAAATGATGAATTTGAGGTAAGTAAGGCATCGGTGTTCACTGAGTTGGCAGCTTAGTGTAAGTAAGTATCGGATGTGGCAGCCACTATGAAAATCATCATTTCTCACATTTTATGCACTAAAATATGGGATACAAAGCAGCAAATAAATAAATTGTTACCAGAAAAATGATGAATAAGAGCTAGGTATGGCAAAAGTGTTCACCAGAATACAGCATGCTGAAAGTAAGTATCAGACATGAAAATCACTGGCATTCACCTTTTTCACAGCTTGTGCACTAAAATCATGATCACAAAGAATGAATTCATCTAATTTTAACCCAAAAAGGATGAATTTGAGGTAAGTTAGGCACATGTGTCCATTGAGTTGGCAGCTTAGTGTAAGTAAGTATCGGACATGGCAGCCACTATGAAAATCATCATTTCTCACATTTTATGCACTAAAATATTGGATACAAAGCATTAGATAAATAAATTGTTACCAGAAAAATGATCAGTAACAGTTAGGTATGGCAAAATTGTTCACCAGAATACAGCATGCTGAAAGTAAGTATTAGACATGAAAATAACTGGCATTCACCTTTTTCACAGCTTGTGCACTTTAATACTAGTGGTAGCAATGCATGAAAAAATATATTGATAACAGGAAATTATGATTTACATTTATGGGAATTTTTTCCACTTTACAGCATGCTGAAAAAAGGTTACACATGAAAATCATTATGGAAATCACCTTGCACACAGTCTGTGCATGAGATTAATGATATGGGAAGAACAAAACAAGAATTTTTGATGATGTTAGGGTACTTACGAGAAGGCTGCCGCCGTCCTGATATATAACCCTCTCCGTCCTCCCAGATTCTGACAATAATACAGGTGCACCTGAGGCACCTGCAGAAATTCACAGAATCCTTGACACTTCTGCTGCACTTTACACTCACCAGAACTTCCCACAACATTTCCCTTCCCATAATACAAACAGAATCTTGCATCACATCTCTTCAGTGCACTGAACATCACTTCACATCACTGTAAATTCCCTTGTGCTCTAGTGGCGAGTCCTTGATGCTTATTCACTGTCAGAGTCCGAGAGGAGCTGATGGAGGTGGCCTAGGGGCTGGTCGGTGGGATGTGGTGATACGCTACCCACTGCAGAGGACTCTGAAGACAGCCGCAAACTCACATCCAGTGGTGACTCCGCCATGGCCGAATTGCTGGGCTGTGGCTCGGAGCTTGAAGGCCTGTCTTGGTGAAGCCTTGCGAACTTCTCAGCAGCAGCTTTCAGCTCCGTTCCACGTACCAACTCACCAGCAGCACGTTGTTGTCGATACCGGATGAGCGTGGAACGGTCAGTGTCTGCATACTTCGGAGTAAACATCATCTTCCTCTCCACATTCCGTCTGGTTTTCGAAGCGAATTCAGCCGTGTACTGGTGGAGTTTGTCTCAGGACCTCTTGATATCAAACAAGGTAGAGCAAGGGAGGTTGAATTCACGTAGGATCCGTGATGTCGGCCACCAAGCGTTCACCTTCTTCAATATCTCCCGCTTCTTCTCCAGAGTCAACACCACTCTCTTCCTATTCTCAGGTGGCGGGGCCATCAACACACACACAATGAAGAAGGTGCAGAGCAGCAGCAAGCCCTGCAGAAGGTAGGGGATCACCACAAAAGCAACCACTTGAGCAGCCATGATGAGAGTGCCTAGACGAACTGGCAGCTGAGTGGGAAATGAGAGGAGAGCAGACAGAGGCGGGTGGTGCGAAAACACAGCTGGTCGGCGCACGCGGGAAATCCAAATTGATGCGGTCCCCCAAAATTGATTTTTTCCCTTTTTTTGGGGGGGGGGGGCATTTTGGGTTTCGGCTATCAGCCTACGATGTCCGAACAGTGAGGTAAGTGGATAGTGGTCATCCAGATAGTAGAGAGATTACTATACCATTAAACTAATAGAGTAAATGTTCGACTCACTGATATTAACTGTAGCAGTGATGATGATAGTGATGTTGGTTGAAAGTTGTTGGTAGGTTTTGGTTGAGGTAGTTCAGGGTCCTGGTATGACTGTGTCAGCTTTCAGTGTCCTCACTGCCGGGTAGGCAGACAGCCTGGCAAGCAGGCAGGCAGGATGGCAGGCTAGTGTTGTCAGGCACTGGGACTGATTGATGTGTTATGATGCTCTTAGCAAATGATGACACTGCTGAGCTGCTGCCTCACTCTGGTAGTTGTGATGAAGATTGTGGTGGTGCTAGTATTGGAGAAGGTGGAGGGAAATGGTGGGGGGACGAATGGTGGAGACTGGAGTTGGCGATGGAGGTCTTGGAGGTCAGCTGTGCTGATACAGTGCATCACTATGCTGGGTCAGCACTATCAGCACAGTATAGAGGCACTTCCTCCTTTCTCACTTTGGCATGTTGTTTGTCGTTTCCCACTGCTTTGTTTGCCTCATCCTCTTAACTTGTAGTGTTTGATTTTCCTTACTTGTTGAGATTAACTTGTAGGCATGTAGAGTTGTTGATAGATGCAGTTTATCGCTGCTATTGTTTCTCATAAATCGTTGAATTGTGGTTGAGGTGGCTAGGAGCGATTAGGGATGAAATTAAGGTGCGTTGATGCTCCGCCAGTTCTCACTCTGTGCTTTGCTTGTTTGTTTTTTGTTTGTTTCTTGTTACTTATGATTGTGTGAAGTTGTCAGTCCATTTACCGCCGTTGTTAACTGTTGTAGCGGTTTAGGAGAGTAGTCTGCTGCATATAAACTCATTAGACGTGGTTTGATTGTAGTCATAGATTATTTTTATTGTAAATTGTACGATGGGTGTAGATGTGCGTACTTTATTGTTGTATAAACTCGTAAGGCATGGTTTGCACATAGTCTACCGTTGTTCACTGTTGCTGCCAGTGTAAGTAGACATAGCCGAGGAGTGTAAGTAGAAGTAGCCAAGGAGTGTAAGTAGACATAGCTGAGGAGTGTAATTATATAGAGAAGGTTATCTGGTCGTATCGTCGATGGGCGTTATCCTCTTCGTATTCTAAGTGGGACGATGAAATAGGCAGATGTGGGTCGATGGAGGTTATTGTGAGACAGTTATGTGAATAAAAGTTAAGAACTTGGCATGAGCCATGTAGCCTATTATTAGCAGTTTGTGCTAGCTGCAGTACTCCTACTTTCCTCTCACTCTTCTGCCCCCTATCACTCTCTGGGAATCTCTCCCTTGTTCTCTCCTTGTCTAACACTGTCTCTTCTGTTCTACTAACTCTCCTACTTGTGATATTGGACTTATATCCTCCTCTAGCGTCCGGCTAAAGTATGTGGGTGTATGTGTGTGTGTATGTTTGTGCATGTGTGTGTGTGTCAGTCACATTTCCGGGAAATGATCAAGGGTGTTTGGCATTCTTGATTAGTATAGGGTAAGGGGATGTTTAGTTGTCTCTTCCAGAAAAACTCAGACATGACTACCTGTTTTACATAATGTTACCTATAACTATATAGTTACATATCGTAGTTACATGTAGTATTGTGTTATAACTCATTTTGCCTACAATTGCTCCCGGGGCTCAAGAACATTACGCGGGGCCAAGTATGCCGCTGTAAATTGGGTATATTGGTATAAAATGTACACCATCATCTTCGCTGGTGTTTATACTATAAGATAAACTAATATAAACACATAAAACTGAGAAGTAAAAGTACAGAAAAACAGCAATAATAAAATGCTCAGTAGTAAGACTTACCTTCATAATATCCCACCATCCTAGTACAAAATTTTGCCATTACCTTTTCAAAGTTAAGCAGATGTCTAGATGAAGAATTTCATGAACTTTCTTGTGGTCATTTCGGAATTTAGATATGACCAATAGTAGTCGAATAAATTGCAAAAAAAAAAAAAAAAAAAAAACATAAGTCACTGTTATCACCACGGAGTAGGCTTGGGACTGAGGAAGTGAAGGGGGAGGGAGGAGGGTATGGAGGAGGGATGAGAGGGGAGGAGAAGCGAGGCTGTGGGCAGGATTCTCCCCCTTCTGTCAGCAGGCGGATGGGCGCTTTTACTGGACATTTACTTGTGGCTTGCGGTCTGTTACAGACCGAGTGGCCATGCAGAAACACAGCTCACGGTGACCGGGGGACTTTCAACGTTTGGTAAAGAGGCGGACAGCCGCTGTCGCCGAACATGTACTTGTGGCTTGTAGCCTGTGTTCGATGGTGGTGGTGGTTGGAAAAGACTTAGCCGTTTGGTCGCGTGATATTGAACATTGGGTGGGGATGCGTACAGACATTTTGACATCGCTTGCTGGTTATATTTCTATTACCTGGGTGCTGGAGGTTCGCATTACAGTGGCGGATGGACATTTTAGCTCTGGTTGTTGGTTATGGACTACTACCCAGTCACGGCTGGAGACCCCCGGCCATGATACCAAATGTTTGAACATGTCGGCTGGCCAGCCAGAGTTC
>JAGKTI010035670.1:0-11213 GCA_018397915.1 Birgus latro | reverse complement strand
AAGGCTAATCGTACCTTTAGGAGATGTTTGAGGTACATTGAGGAAAGTCAAGAGGCCATGGAGAGACAACAGTCATCGAGAGCGAAATTCAAAGAGATTCATACAGGAGATAGGGTTTATGTACGAAAGATTCCCAAGCCAGGAGAGCCTAAGAAACTTCAACCCCTATATGATGGACCTTTTAGAGTAAAAGGGAAAATTAGTGATGTGATAGTGAAGCTAGTAGACATAACCACAGGGAGAGTCATGAAAGTTCACACAGACAGGGTCAAATTAGCCCATGAAGATAGTGTAGACGAGACCATGAATGGTAATGTACGAAGAGCATATCCCATTCATGAGGGTGCCCTGCCTCCAGAGGAAGTGCAGGATTATGAATTGAGAGATATTTTAGACGTAAAAAGGGCGGGAGAAGAAAATGCCTCACAATTGCAGCAGGAAACAGAGGAAAGTATTCCAAGTGTCCAAAGTATTCCAAGTGTGCAGAGCTTGCTGGAGCAAGAAGAAGGTGCAGTAGCTGATTTGGTTGAAGAAAGAAGTAGAACCTATAATTTAAGGTCTAAAGGACGGACAACAGACTTACCTAATATTATGGATAAGCCTATAGAGTACAAAAAATAAAATTGACCTTTTTTACAGGTCCTACTGACAGTGATCATCAGTGGACTTGGAAGTCAAGCATGGGAAGATCTACCAGTGAGAGCGGGACTTGCATTCACCGCACAACGTCAGGCCCACTTTACAGGAAACTCTTTTATTATACCTTATGTTATAAATCTAGATGAATTTTATCAGCCTCTGATACATGCTCGTGAACTAGCTGCCGATGTTGCATAGTCCATAAACCACATGGATGATTCATCAGTTGTTGTTAACGTTTTACGGAAGGCATTAACGTCTTTTGATTTGACGTTTGCTAAATTGTTCCACTCTCTTAATGATTATTTATCCTCATTATTAAATGATGCCACCACCCCGTCGGGATCTCGCAGCAAGCGAGGAGCCTTTAATGTATTGGGAACCATTTCTAATGCTTTGTTTGGTACAGCAACACAAGAGCAGATAGATCTTATTCACCACCAGCTAGGTAATATAGAATCGTTCACAGAGGAGGAGAGACTAGAACTTAATTTACATACCAAAATACTAAACGCCACTGTAAGAGACATGCGTGCCATGAAACGAGCTATACAGCGATTAGAGAAAGCTGCTAATGTCTCCAACTACTTAGTCAGACAAGTTAGCTTATTGACACTAAAGAATGAGGAGGAAATAAGGATAACAGAGGCTATGAATGAATTGTCACTTGCTTTAATAGACATACAGAATGATCATTTTAGTTTAAAGTTAGGTTTAGAAAAAATGTTGGCAGGAAAATTTTCATCATTTCTAGTTCCTAATGCGGTGCTTTTGTCACTTTTGAGAGAAGCTTCCTTGTTAAAACCTGGCCTGTTATACCCTGCATGTTTAGAATTTTTAGCTGTGTATCAGGATGCTATAACTGTGGTTCCACGAAGATCTTCTAGTTCTCAAACATTGAATTTCTACTTACTAGTACCCTTGAGGGGTGATCCTGATGACATTTTCGATGTGTATCAGATAACGTCTCTACCTTTCAGAGTCCCAGACACACCATACTTTGTTCGTCATGATAGAGTTGCTCAATACTTGGCGATCAGCCAAACTAGAAGACATTATGTAACACTAGAATCATTTGATTTGTGTAGAGAGCATGGTCAATTATTAATATGTCCGCCTGTAAGACCAATATATGATACCTCTGTTTTAACGTGTGAAACTGCATTGTTTTTGGCTAAGCCTGAGGCTAGTGGGTTGTGCTCCAAAGTTGTGTTAAAGAGTTTTAACCCAGTTTTTATTAGATATAAAACTGGTTGGGCTTTTTCTGCGCCCTACCCCATTCACTTCACTCTCATATGCCCTAATAAAGTAAAGTCTCAGTCAGAGCATGTAGCTCAAAATACGGGCTTACTTGCCCTAGGTGAAGGATGTAGTGCTCATAGCCGTACCTTGATTTTGCCTGCTTATGCAACAGTTATCAGAGAACAAGAGTTAAAAATCACCCCCATAGCAATTCCCATTAATGTATCTCTGACGCCCCTTGAAAAATCTGCTTTATTGAATTTGTCATTCCAAAGTACAGAAAAGGATGTCGAGCTGGGTGACTCCCTTCCACTGCAGACCCTTATCCATCGTATGAAGGTCATTCAACCCCTGCGTCACCACCCGGAAGCTGTTACACCATGGACGACTCACGCACTTATAGCTAGCGTGGTTATCCTGGTCATCGTGGTGATAGCTTTTCTTTGCTATCGCTTACACCGAGCTACCTTCCCACTACCCATTCTTCAACGTACAGAATCGTGGGCCTTCGAGGAGTATCGTCAACAGGAGATGTCACGAGGACGTGACATTCTTGGCATCGGAGAATGTCGCCGTACAGCGAGCTGCGGCAACAGTTACGCCCACACAGAGGAGGATGATAACGAGGACACCGATAACACCGACGACGTGGTTGATTCACGCCCCATACAACCACAACCAACCATATTACAACCACGTCATCCACAGCAGTCAGAGGGGGATAAAGGATATCGGAAGACGTTGCGTGACAAATATCGTTACCTACGGCACCTTGAAAAGATAGAAGCCGCAGATCAGTGAAGGGTGAGTAATAGACAGTGAATAATAGACAGTGAATAGTGAATGAACTCGAGTAGCCTTGTACTTTGTATAGTGCACGACCCAGTGGCGTGATGGGTGCCCTATATCTATAGAAAGTACGCCCACTTCCGACCTAGCAACACGAGGAGTTAGCGTTGTATAATAAACAGGCCCGACTGAAAACACCGAAAGAGGTGAATGAAAATATGTAGAGTATACGCCCCCTTCCGGCTTCGGCCTGAGGGAGAGACAGACAGCTGGGAATTAGAATATCCCAGGCAGGCAGAGGGAGAGGACGGAATTGAGAGGAGCTCAGCTAGAAACCCGCCTAAAGCGCCCTACCACGACGAAGACTGATGATGTCTTGGTACTCTACGGTAATAGTGAGTAGATATCCTTGTTAGAGAACTTAGAGGAAAGTGGAACTGAGAGGAGATAAAGGAAAAAGAGAGGAAAGTGAAATATACTGTGAAGAATATTAAGAGTATGCTGTAGACTCGTGGTAGGGTGTAACAGGACGGGCCAGATAATTGTTTGATTGTTAAGTTAAATTGCTCAATGGTGAAAGGAGCAACGAGAGTACAAAGTTAAGTATTTTTATGGAGAAGTATTGAGTTGGGGCATGTGACTGTGTTGACTGTGTTGAAAAGTGATACAAATTAGGTAGAAATGTATTGAAGTGAATTGAGGTGAAGTGATAGTAGAATAAAGTGTTATAGAGACTGATGTGCCAGTAATAACAGTGTTGGAGTGAGATTGTAAGGTATTAAAGTATTGCTCTTGGTATTATGCTGGGTGTGTGGGAATATTACCCATAATATTGCTAGTGTGTAACTTTATTACTCGTGGATCGGTTTTGGTAAAGGAGAGTATTGTTTTCAATGATGAGTGATAATATTTGTGAGTTGTAACTTGTTAATGGAACTTAGTGGTACTGTTGATTAACATTGTGAGGTGGCATGATTTAATAGCTTTACTGTGGAGTAAGAGTATAGAGTAATTATATAACTTGGAGTTCATAGAGTGGAGCAAATTAAAGTGTTATTAAGACTGGAGCAAATTAAAGTGTTATTAAGACTGGATGTATAAAGTGTACAGAATTTGTAGATAAAAGAAAACGAGAAACTTAGTTTGAGTAACCCTAGAGTCCCTTCCTCTAAATAGGGAAAGAAACGCTCCCACGTAACGCCGGCCTTAAATGAACTTGTGATTGTTGTAGTGTAGTGTCGGGTTCCCCACTTGCGCCTGTTCGGCGCTACCATACCAATCTTAAGTACAGATAAGGAGTAGAGTAGCAAGTGGGGCGCGACATACTGGTGACAGTTGTGGTGGGATTCTAAGGTGAAAAAACTTATTATCTAGACTTGTTATGAATATTGGTCCCCCAAGCCCTCCCCGTTCTCCATCCCCAGTGTCTCGTGGTTTAATACAGAGTCCTGAAGCGTGGTTTAGATTGCGTAGGTGCGCATCAGAGGAAGCGTTACACCAGTATCTTGCGAATTTTCGTGTTCAACCCCCACCCCGGTGTGACTCCTCGTTTTCTGATCATTTGTTAGATTATTCTGGGGGAGTTAGAAAAGTTAACATGAGCAGAACACACTCTCCAGTAGGAGGTGCGGCCGCTGCCGCTGCTGCCGCAGCCGTGGACCCCTTGCAGAATCTTGCCGACAAACTGAGTCAGACACTGACGGGCAACGCTGTAAATAATTATGCTAAGATAACAAATCTTCCTTATTTTTGTGGTGGAGAGGTAGTATCGCCGGATTACCCTCAGCATAGATGCATCACAAGCGCGAGGCGTTGGTTACAAACTATAGAGGATATGACAGTGGGACCCCTTTGGACTGATGAAGGTCGATTAGAATTGGCTAAAACACATAGCGTAGACGCTGCTTATTCACATCTCCTCAATACAATTAAGAGGGTCGGTCCGGATTGGACAGCTGTGAAAGATGAATTTTTAAGAATTTATCCTCCTAGTGTACGAGCCAGCACCATTCTAAGTGAACTGGGAGCTGCCGTTCGCTCTCCCACGGAGACATTTCACCAATTCTTTGTGCGTCTTGAGACTCTGAGTACTCAAGCGAACGAGGTACAGCCAGGACACGCAGATGTAGTAGATAAGGTGGCCGCCGGAGCGCTGCTTAGGAGTGTACCGCCGGAGGTACAAGATATGTTGAGCGATGTGGAGCGTGACGATCCTTATAGGATCTTGGCAGCCATGCTAAGGTATGCAGAGACACACCCGAAGTTAAAATTGTTAGAGAGGACCGAGAAAAGTAAGCCCAATATAAATGCAGTGACGACAGAAAAGTCGAAACCTCGCACTGGCCTGAAAAATGGTGGAGCTCAGGGAGTAAGAGGAGGTGCCCCTCCACCCATGACTTGCTATTCATGCAGAAAGACAGGGCACATTGCTAAGAATTGCCCCATGGCTGAGTGTTATTATTGCGGTGGTAGAGGTCATATTGCTCGAGAATGCAATTGGAAGTTTCCTACCCCTAGTCAGACAGGCGCTACTGGTAATCAGCCAGGAAGATGTTATCACTGCAATAAACCTGGTCACCAGGCAAGACAGTGTTGGTTAGCTAGAGGGAAAGCGCAAGAGTGGGAAAGAGGAGATAATAGAGGAAGAGGGAGAAGTGATCCCTGGGGGCAGGCGTCAGGTGAAAGACAGTCAGGTACAGCACCTTGGACTCAACAAAAAAAAAAAAAAAAACGCCGACCCAATTCCGATCGCCTCACTCGTGGGCCACGAAGGGTTGGTCGCAATAGTAGTGAATGTGAAAGGTCTGGATGAAAGTGTCGTAGCCTTGATTGACACAGGGGCTGCTAGGTCGTTAATTACGAGAGAAACATATCAACAGTTGAAAAGGAGCATTGAGCAAGATGACTGGGCCTCAGAGGAAACGGTTAAGTTATTCAACGTAAGTGGAGATGAGATATTGACTGATGGAACTATAAAGATTGAACTGCGGATTGGAAATAAGTGGTATGCTCATACTTTTATCATAGTAGGAAGCTTAAGCTTGCCAGCACCCATGTTGCTTGGGATGGATTTCATGCTCCGTACTAGGATGGAGTTACTGACGAATCCCCTAGCCTTGTATATAGAGGGCGAATCTGTGGATATCGTTCCTCTAGAGTATAAGGGAGTGGCACCAGTGAACAGTGAGTCAGAAGCAGACGTAGAGGTAGTCAAAGCTGTGATACCGACGAATACGGAGTTAGGTCCTTGGACTTATGGTACCGTCGTTTTAGAGGTAAGAATGCAGTCGGGCGAAGCGGCTATCTTTGAACCTCAGGAAGGGAATATGTTGGCATCTACACTGTGTCCAGGATTAGTGCTATTGCAGGAGAAAACTGGGATCCCAGAACGAGAAGAGTCAGTGAGAGTAGAGAAGGCACGAGAGAAATCGCGATTTCATTTTAAGGTGAGGTTCGTCAATCCTAGTCCGGATAGGATCGAACTCAAGGAAGGTATATGTCTGGGTCATATAAAGCCTTGTGGTAGAGTCTTGTGGGATGCAAGTGAGAATAAACCGAAAGGCCAAGGAGAATTTGTATCAGGAGTTATGATGCGAGAGACTAGAGCAACTGAGAGAGCACGAACGAAGAGACTGTTTGCTTTAGTTGATAGTATGTTTTCCCCACGGGTGATGAGTAAGGAAAATGAAGCTCTGAGAGCGTTGATACTGAAATATCCGACAGTGTTCGCATTGGAGGATGAACCCTTGAATGTAACCCCTTACTACTATCATGAAATAATAACGATGACCCCGGAAGTAGCCTATAGAAAACCTTATCCTATACCAGTAAAGTATCATGAGGAGGTTAAGGAAAGTTTGAAAACCATGTTGGAGCAAGGAGTTATACGCCCCTCCCGAAGTCCTTACAACGCACCCCTGGTGCCTATAGCTAAGAAAGAGGGCGGATTGAGATTATGTTTGGATTTTAGAAAGCTGAATGCTAATATCAGAGAGGATCGATTCCCTTTACCTAACATACAGAACATCTTAGCACAACTGGGAAAGAGTCGTTACTTTAGCTGTTTGGACCTCCGTCAGGGGTACCATCAGATACCATTAACAGAGGATTGTAAGGAAAAGACAGCCTTTTCCTCTCCTGAAGGTCACTGGGAGTACAATGTGCTTCCCTTTGGATTAAAGGAAGCTCCAGCTGCATTTCAGAGAGTAATTAACCATGTGTTGATTGGGCTTACGGGCTCCATCACACATGTGTACCTGGATGACATAATCATTCAGGGCGAGACTTGGGAGGAACATTTAAAGAATCTAGATACAGTGTTGGGAAGATTAAGTGATGTGAATCTTTCTCTAAGGTTGTCGAAGTGTCACTTCTTTAAGTCAGAAGTGGATTACTTGGGACATGTTGTTAGTGCCACAGGCATAAAACCACAACCCCAAAAGGTGAATGCTATTCGTGATATAGCCACTCCCAAAACTGTCTGTGAATTGCAGTCCTTCCTCGGAATGACTAATTATTACCGACGGTATATCCAGAGTTACGCTGAGAAGGCGGGGCCACTCATTAAATTGACAGGTGGAAGAAAGAACAAAAAGAGAGATAACACCCCGATACAATGGAGTGTTGAAGCGGAGACTGCGTTCCAAACACTGAAACACGAGTTGCTTGAAGGAGTGACTTTACAGTTTCCAGACTTCACCAAGAAATTTGTGCTGACTACAGACGCTTCTTCTTCGGCTATAGGAGGAGTATTACAGCAGGAAGATGACGTAGGTCACTTACGGCCTATCACTTATTTCAGCTGACGATTAAACTCTGCTGAAGTGAAGTATAGCACTGTAGAGAGAGAGGCTTTGGCTATAGTATATGGACTCCAGGTAAATAGGAGCATAGTATTGGGTTACGAGATAGAGCTTCGTGTGGATCATAGACCCCTGGTCTGGCTGTTGGAAACAACTAGCCATAGTGGACGGATTGCTAGATGGCAACTTTTGGTTGCCGAGTATGATATTAACATAACCTATATAGCGGGCAAAGATAATGTTGTAGCAGATGCCTTATCTAGACTTCGAGGTCAAGTGTTGTCAGAAGACAGAGTTCTTGCAGTTACGGGTACAAAACCAAAGGTAAGAGAGAGAACCAAAGATGATGATAGCGAGGATGAAAGAGAAGATTATCAGATATCCCGAATCAATGAAGATAAAGAGGGAGACATAATAAGATGGAGAGAGTTGGTAGTGAGACCCAGGCAGGATGCGCATCCATTGTATAAGGGAATGAAAGAAAGATATCTTCAGGGTTTACGAGATGAAGCAGTGGAAATGACTAGAGAAGAAATTAAAGATGTACATAGAACGCTAGGAGTTAGTACTAGTGAGTTTATAGTTGAAGATGGATTACTCTATCATTATGGTACAAATGAATATGATGAGAGTCTAAAGCAAGTCGTAATTCCTGACGAATGCAAACAGAGTGCTCTAGAGATAGCTCATAAATTACCTACTGTAGGTCATGGAGGAATCAAAGTAACTCTAGAAAGACTAAAACGATTTTGTTGGTGGCCACGGATGAGTAGAGATGTTGAGAGTTATTGCAAGGCGTGCCTTACTTGCAACCGCTTCAAGCCGTCGGGGGACGCCCCGGCGCCATTGCAGCGATACCCTAGGGTAGGAGTACCCTTTGAGAGAATTCATATGGACTTGGTTGGCCCCATAAATCCAAGTGAAGAGGGATATAAATATATTTTGACAGTAATAGATGTGATGACACGATACTTGATAGCCGTCCCGCTTCGCACGAAAACTGCTGATGAGGTTGCCAGAGCATTCGTGAAAAATGTAGTGTGTGTTCATGGAGCACCTCGCTGGATGGTCACAGACCAAGGAACAGAGTTCGTCAATGCCACTCTTAAAGGAATAGCTGAGTTGCTTCAGACAAAAAGTACAACAACAACAGCATATCACCCGTCTGCTAATGGGGTGATTGAAAGAGCCAATGCCACAGTAGTGAAGTACTTAAGGAGTTTAGTAGAGGATAATCCGCAGATATGGGATTCAATGTTGTGCTTTGCCACATGGGCATATAACACAGCATATCACAGAGTGTTGAAGGAATCCCCATTCTACCTCATGTTCCTCAGGGACCCTGGTGTTCCGTATGATGTCATAAAGCAGGAGCCGATCTACTATGATCTGGATAATTATAAGAATGAAATGACAATAAAGGCTAATCGTACCTTTAGGAGATGTTTGAGGTACATTGAGGAAAGTCAAGAGGCCATGGAGAGACAACAGTCATCGAGAGCGAAATTCAAAGAGATTCATACAGGAGATAGGGTTTATGTACGAAAGATTCCCAAGCCAGGAGAGCCTAAGAAACTTCAACCCCTATATGATGGACCTTTTAGAGTAAAAGGGAAAATTAGTGATGTGATAGTGAAGCTAGTAGACATAACCACAGGGAGAGTCATGAAAGTTCACACAGACAGGGTCAAATTAGCCCATGAAGATAGTGTAGACGAGACCATGAATGGTAATGTACGAAGAGCATATCCCATTCATGAGGGTGCCCTGCCTCCAGAGGAAGTGCAGGATTATGAATTGAGAGATATTTTAGACGTAAAAAGGGCGGGAGAAGAAAATGCCTCACAATTGCAGCAGGAAACAGAGGAAAGTATTCCAAGTGTCCAAAGTATTCCAAGTGTGCAGAGCTTGCTGGAGCAAGAAGAAGGTGCAGTAGCTGATTTGGTTGAAGAAAGAAGTAGAACCTATAATTTAAGGTCTAAAGGACGGACAACAGACTTACCTAATATTATGGATAAGCCTATAGAGTACAAAAAATAAAATTGACCTTTTTTACAGGTCCTACTGACAGTGATCATCAGTGGACTTGGAAGTCAAGCATGGGAAGATCTACCAGTGAGAGCGGGACTTGCATTCACCGCACAACGTCAGGCCCACTTTACAGGAAACTCTTTTATTATACCTTATGTTATAAATCTAGATGAATTTTATCAGCCTCTGATACATGCTCGTGAACTAGCTGCCGATGTTGCATAGTCCATAAACCACATGGATGATTCATCAGTTGTTGTTAACGTTTTACGGAAGGCATTAACGTCTTTTGATTTGACGTTTGCTAAATTGTTCCACTCTCTTAATGATTATTTATCCTCATTATTAAATGATGCCACCACCCCGTCGGGATCTCGCAGCAAGCGAGGAGCCTTTAATGTATTGGGAACCATTTCTAATGCTTTGTTTGGTACAGCAACACAAGAGCAGATAGATCTTATTCACCACCAGCTAGGTAATATAGAATCGTTCACAGAGGAGGAGAGACTAGAACTTAATTTACATACCAAAATACTAAACGCCACTGTAAGAGACATGCGTGCCATGAAACGAGCTATACAGCGATTAGAGAAAGCTGCTAATGTCTCCAACTACTTAGTCAGACAAGTTAGCTTATTGACACTAAAGAATGAGGAGGAAATAAGGATAACAGAGGCTATGAATGAATTGTCACTTGCTTTAATAGACATACAGAATGATCATTTTAGTTTAAAGTTAGGTTTAGAAAAAATGTTGGCAGGAAAATTTTCATCATTTCTAGTTCCTAATGCGGTGCTTTTGTCACTTTTGAGAGAAGCTTCCTTGTTAAAACCTGGCCTGTTATACCCTGCATGTTTAGAATTTTTAGCTGTGTATCAGGATGCTATAACTGTGGTTCCACGAAGATCTTCTAGTTCTCAAACATTGAATTTCTACTTACTAGTACCCTTGAGGGGTGATCCTGATGACATTTTCGATGTGTATCAGATAACGTCTCTACCTTTCAGAGTCCCAGACACACCATACTTTGTTCGTCATGATAGAGTTGCTCAATACTTGGCGATCAGCCAAACTAGAAGACATTATGTAACACTAGAATCATTTGATTTGTGTAGAGAGCATGGTCAATTATTAATATGTCCGCCTGTAAGACCAATATATGATACCTCTGTTTTAACGTGTGAAACTGCATTGTTTTTGGCTAAGCCTGAGGCTAGTGGGTTGTGCTCCAAAGTTGTGTTAAAGAGTTTTAACCCAGTTTTTATTAGATATAAAACTGGTTGGGCTTTTTCTGCGCCCTACCCCATTCACTTCACTCTCATATGCCCTAATAAAGTAAAGTCTCAGTCAGAGCATGTAGCTCAAAATACGGGCTTACTTGCCCTAGGTGAAGGATGTAGTGCTCATAGCCGTACCTTGATTTTGCCTGCTTATGCAACAGTTATCAGAGAACAAGAGTTAAAAATCACCCCCATAGCAATTCCCATTAATGTATCTCTGACGCCCCTTGAAAAATCTGCTTTATTGAATTTGTCATTCCAAAGTACAGAAAAGGATGTCGAGCTGGGTGACTCCCTTCCACTGCAGACCCTTATCCATCGTATGAAGGTCATTCAACCCCTGCGTCACCACCCGGAAGCTGTTACACCATGGACGACTCACGCACTTATAGCTAGCGTGGTTATCCTGGTCATCGTGGTGATAGCTTTT
>JAGKTI010035669.1:0-11213 GCA_018397915.1 Birgus latro | reverse complement strand
TGGAAAAAACAAAATAAGTCACTTAGGAAAAGGCATTAGGGAGCTTTATGCAGAGTAGCTATGGCAATATTGGCAGGCTATCTATAACACAGAAGAGGCCAGTAAGGTATGATCAACAAAATAAGTCAGTTAGGAAAAGGTGTTAGGAGCTTTATGCAGAGTATGGTAATATTTGCAAGCTATAACACAGAAGAGGACAGTAAGGTATAATCAACAAAATAAGTCAGTTAGGAAAAGGTGTTAGGGAGCTTCCTTAACTGACAAGAAATGTATGATAATTTTTAAACTGTCCAGAGAAATTTCAAACATTTAAATTTTTGAATATCCCTCAACGACCGCCCTATCCCCTGAGAGGAGGATGGTGCGGTGGAGGAGGGGAATTCAAGCCTGCAGTCCACCGGGTTTACGCTTACACAAGGACACAGAAATGCTAGTCACAAAGAAGTGCAGATCAGTCCATACACCCACCAGAAGACGGCCATTTTCTTTCGCTACACCTACAACTAAATCAATTCTTACTTTTCTCTCTTTAGTTATATTATTTGTTTATATCTTTCGAACATGGAGAGAGGGAGTGAGCGAGGGTGGCTTTTTCCCATCCAACTATCTCTAATTGGGAGAGATAATTCACTTTTTATCTGTGTCACGTGCTGTCCATCTGTCTCTGTTTTAATTTGAGAGATAATTCACTTTTTCTTACACTTTTTTCATGCTTAATTTCTGCCTGTCTAACGCTTTAATAGGAGAGAGAGGCTAGCTCAGTTTTTCTTTTCCTGTTTCCTTGCTCACTTACTGTCTGTCTGTCTGTCTAATTCACCCTTCTCTTTCACATCCGCTCAGCTTTCTCAAATTCTTACTTAATTCTCTCTCTATCTATCTTTCCTTCTTTCGCTATTTTCTTTCCCCCTCTTTTTTTTCTCTGTTTTTCTCTCCGTATTTCTCCTCTCCATCTCTCTCCCGCTCTCTCTTTTCTCTCTCCATCTCCCTCCCTCCCTCTCTCCTATATCTCTCCCACACAACAGGCGAGACTGGAATGGGGCTTTTGTGGTCCCAAGCCTTAAAAAAAACATCCATCCCTAACGACCATCCACGCTGACCTTACATACCAGCAGGCAGCATCGTTCCATCCATCCTTCCCGCTCGTTTGGCTTCCGTTTCCTTGATATCCGTTTGTTTGCTTGCTTTCATTCTTGTTCACTCTGATTCACAGCTACTCCTTTGTTTCTTTTTCCTCTCGCACGTCAACAAATCATGAGGCAGAATAGTTTACGTTTTATCTTTGCTTTGATAGTCGTTTTTTTTCCCCTTTTGCTTTCATCCCTATTCATTCTGCTTCATGCTCTTTATTATTCATTTACTTTTCATTCTTTTCCTATCATGTTCATATTTACTGATCCATTCACTAAAAATCTGTTCACTTTTCACTGCCTTGTTTCAAAGCCATTTTATTTTACACCACCTTTTTTTTTTTTAAATTCCTTTCCCAAATTTCACCAACTCTTCACTGTTTGTTTCATTTCCCCACTTCGCTGCCTGCTTGTTTCACGCCTATCTGGTTTCCGAATAGTTTCACATTTCACTGCTACCCCCACCCTCACTAAAACTTATAAATTCTTCAACTTTTTCACTGACTTATACATTAAAGACGTCACTAAGAGAAATGTTTAACTTGGACATTCTAACTGGCCCTCTGAAAAACACGGCCTCAAGTTTCTATGTCGTTTCATCGTCCTCATTCACCGCTTTCCACACTCACACACACTGAAGCTCCCCAGTTTCCATTCTCTCAGTGTCTCGTTTACCTTCAGACGTATTGTACAAAATTTTTCAGTCTTGCGTGTCTCGTTCACTGCATCTTCCACTTTCACAGGGGCTTCAGAAGTCTCCGTCAGCGCTTCAGTTTTCTTCCACACTTCACTGCCCGCTGCCTTGACGCTTCACCAACCCAACGTGGCCGTGTCTATTGGATGCCAAGTATTTCCGTCACGCTGCCTAACATTACTTTTGTTCGACATCTAAAGCATTAAATAGTGTTACGCAGGGCCAGGAGGAGTGGGGGGGGGCGGGACGGGGCAGGGCGGGGCCAAGCAACGTGGTCCAGGGCAGGACAGAGTAGGACACATTACAGAACATGGGCAAGCGGGTCAACCAACTGTTGTCTATATTGCAGGTCTGTACAGAGAGGCAGGGCAGGCCAGGGCAGTCATGAAGTTGGCCTACCTGCCATGCAGCCTTGGGGGGGGGGGGACCAGCTGGGCCCATGTTGTGGCCTTGACGTGTGGGTGTGTGTGGCAGGGGTCCTACATGGGTGGGGAGGGCCCGTGTGTGAGGGTGTAGGGGGAGCGTCCTGGTGTGGGCGGGGCAGGGTACGTCTGGTATGGGCTGGGTGGGGTGTGTAGGGGGCTGTACTGGGTCATGGATGGGGGCTGTGTGGCTGCATGTGCGGCAGGTGCCAGGCCGGGCGGGTACTGTGCGGCGTAGGCCGGGTACTGGCCGGCCGCCGCGTACGCCGCAGCGTAAGGGCTGGCCGACACCGAGGATCCCGGCCGGTACGAGGCGGCGTACTGGGGATACGAGGCCTGGTAGGATCCCGCCGGGCTGGAGGCCGAGGCGTGGGCCGCCGGGGGAGGCAGGGAGGACGTGGCCGAGTTCAGCAGACTCTGGAGGTCGGCGGTGAGGCCGGCCTGGTACTCGGGGCGGCGGAAGGCGGAGGTGCCGGCGGTGAGGGAGTAGTTGAGGTAGTCCAGCGCGGAGGTGTGGGCGTGGGGGCTGAGGTCCTCCGCCCCCACACCCACACTCTCCAGCACCGACGAGCCCAAGAGCTGCGACAGGTTGAGGGGGCTGTCCCCGCCCCGGGAAGACCCCGCCCCGGTGCTCTGGCCCTGCCCCGACCCTGGCTGTGGGCTGTCGGGCAGGCCGGGGAAGCTGGTGGTGCCGGAATAGGTGGTGGAGGAGAACTGCGGGAGGGAGGCCGACGCGGACGACGCCGGCAGGAAGGGGGCGTAGCCGGCGGACGACACCGGCACCGAACCCTGGTGTACCTGCGGTGCCACCTGTGCCACGTTGCTGCCGAGGCTGCTGCTGCTGCTGCTGCTGCTGGGAGTGGTGGTGGCAGTGCTGGTGGTGGCGGTGGTGGTGGCAGTACTTGTGGTTGTGGTGGTGGTAGTAGTGGTGGTGGTAGAGTTACTGCTGGTGCTGGTGGCAGGTATAACCGTGTCCAGCAGACTCTTGGCCCAGCTGGTGGCAGTGGTGGCGGTGGCAGCAGTGGTGGCAGCTGCAGACTGCTGCTGCAGGAAGGGTTGGAAGAGGGGCTGGGACGTCTGGAAGAACGGCAGGTGCGACCCCGGCGGCGGCCCCGGCCCGGCCGGCGGCACCAGGTTGCTCATGGACTGGAGGGGCGTGAGTGAGGCGGTGGGCTTGGTGGTGGTGGTGGCGGGCGGGGCGGCGGCGGACGCTGCCGGCTGCTGGATGTGAGGCTTGACGATGCCCGTACGCCCGTCGCCGGACCCGGCCAGTGGACGGGCCAGCTCCCTCATGCCAAAACCAACGGCACTCTTGGAGGGAGTGCCCAGCACCACCTCACTGTGCCCACCCCCACTGCTGCTGCCACCTCCACCTCCACCTGCTGCTGGTGGTGCTGCTGGTGCTGGTGGTGCTGCTGGTGCTGGTGCTGGTGCTGGCTCCTCCATGCTATTGCCACCATCCCCTTCAGCCTCCCCTTCTCCCTCCGCCTCCGCCTCTGCCTCTGCCTCGGCAGTGGTGGCGTCGGGCTCTGCCACTGTGGCGGCCACCTCGGTGCCTGCCTCCCCACTGGCCATGGCCTTGTCTGGGGCAGGGTCTGTGCTGTGGTCTGTGTTGGTGTCCTGAGGCAGGTCCTGGCTGTGGTCTTGGTTGCCCTCTGTGGTGTCTGTGGTGGTGTGGCTGGCGTCTGCCTGAGACCCAGTGGCATCCGACGCCTTGGTCTGCTGTGCCTCGCCCTCCTCCTGCCCCGACCCGGCCCCTGCCTCCGTACCGGTGGTGGTGGCGGCGGCCTCCTTCTGCTGCTGCTCCTTCTTCATCTTGTTGAGCTTCTGTGTGCGGTGGAGGGAGGCCAGCTGGGCCAGGGTGGTCCTCTTGGTCAGCTTGGGTGCAGGTGTGGTGGTGGCGCTGGTGGTGGTGGTGGTTGTGGTGGCTGTGGTGGTGGTGGTGGCAGCTGTGGCCTGTTTCCCCGCACCTGCCTTGGCCGCACCCAGCACGGGCGCGGGTCCGATGTTGGTCGAGCCACGCGCGGTGGTGGACGTGACCGTCAGTTTGGGGTTGAGTTTGATGTTCCTGACGGCGTTGGCCGTGGCCGATGCGGCCATGTTGGTCTTGCCCCCCAGGGTGGGTGCAGTCTTGGTGGCCGGGGTGATGAGCACACTCTTGTTCAGCAGTGCCTGTGGGGGCGGGGCCAGGTAGGTCTTGCCACCCCGGGTGATCATCCTGCCCCGCATGGCCCCAGTACCTTTGGTCACCACACCGCCGGTGGCATACTGCATGGCCAGGGGGGGCCTGCCCCGACGCCCACCCCGCCCACCCATGTGGGGCATGCGGGGCCGTGGGGTGTTAACCATGGTGGGTACGATGGTCACACTGCCTTTGTTGAGCGGCAGACCAAACACCTCCTCTGTTATAACAACACAGCATAGGTTAGTATACAGCACATGGTGTTATACCACACCACACCACACCATAGCATACCACACCATAGCATATCACAGCATACCATGCCACACTACACCACACACACCATACCACACTACACCACACCATGCCACCACCACACCACACCATACCACCACCACACCACACTACACCACACCATAGCATATCACACCACACCACACTTTACCACACCACACCACACCACATTTTAGCCAGCAGTCCACTGGGTTCACATCCATATGAACCTACTACTGCAACTACTACTCTCTCTCCCTCTACTCTTCTTGTATTTCCTTCCTTCCTTAACAGTTTCACACAAGTCATTCATTCTCTCACTTCCCTCCCTCCTCCTCTCTTCCCTCCCCAAACCACTTACTGTTTCTCTCTTCCTTCCTTCCTTCCCTCCCACTCTCTCTCTCACACCTCATCATTTCTCCACACACTCTTTCTCTCAATTCATTCTCTCCATTTCTAACGTTTTCCTCCCTTCCTCTGACTCCCTCTCTCCCTTTCTTCCCTCTTCCCTCCCTTCTCATACTTCCCTCCCTCCCTCCCTCCTCTCCCTTCCTACCTCCCTCCTTCCTTTTCTCGTTTTCCTACCTCCATCTCTCACTGATCACCTCATCCTTCCTCAATGCTCCCAGTCACCCCTCACTCTTCCCTCCCTCCCTCCTCCTCTCCCCTTTCCTCCCTCCCTCCTTCTCTCCCTTCCCTCCTTCTCTCCCTTCCCTCCACTCACCGTTCCCTGGAGGTACTCTAATGGCCACAATCTTGCCATCGTTAAGCCTCAGGTAGATTCCCTTCTGCGTCTTAATCACCATCACTGACTGACCGGACTTCAACAAGATCGGCTTTCCGTCACCCGAGTTTGTTGGGATGCTGACGTCTGTTGGGAGATGGATGACGATGATGAGCGTTTGGAGAGGAGGGTGGTGATGATGATGATGAGCATTTGGAGAGGAGGAAGGCAATGATGATGGTGGTGATGATGTAGGAAATTGGAAAAGGAGGGTAATGATGGTGATGATGATGAGTGTATGGAGAGGAGGAGGGTGGTGATGATGCAAGATGCTGGTGAGAGAAGAGGAGGGAATTGACAGTGATGATGATGGTGAGTGTACAGAGAGGAGGAGGGCAATGACTGATGGTGATGATAGGAGAGGCGGGTCAGTATCACGCCACGGATGAGTGCACGTGTTTCAGCCCTTGTCACGATTCCCCCTCTTTTTTCTGTACCCCCCCTTTTTTCTGTACAATCCTCTTCATCGTCAGTTCCCTTCACTGTCACCCTAACTCTCGACACCCACCCTCACCCTCTGCATTTCTTTCATTAGGCTGCCCTACGTATTTCATTACACGCTGGAATTTCTTCATGTGAATAAAGGTATATGAGAGAGGGGGGTGTGAGCTGGGAGCAGGGCAGTGAAATGGCGGGGGACAGAGTGACATGGAGGCGATTTGTTTGTGGCCACCCCTTACAGGATTAAGGCATCTGGCAATAGATGGATAGGAAAAAAATGACCAGTTCTCCCCCAATACCTGTGCTGGTTTCACTACCCTCCCACACCATACCCGACCCGACCCGACCCTCTCACACCATACCCTACCCTGCCCTACCCTCCCACACCATACCCTACCCTACCCTCCCACACCAAACCTACCCTACCCTCCCCTCCCCACATCCCTTACCTTTTGGCACGGTAATCTGTTGTACTGAGACTCCCTGTTTGGCCAAGGCTTCGACAGGGAAGTTGGGTGTTGCCCCGCGGGTCAGGATATTGGGGCGGTGGATGATCGCCCCGCCCTGCCCCTCCAACCGCTGCCCCATCTCCGCCTGCAGGGGCCTCACAGTGCCCACCGGCTTCGCATAAACAACACCCCTGCGACGGACAAAAACAATGAGGTAACATCAATGGAGCCAAATGATTGGGGTTTAAAACAAGACAATTTTCAAAACGATATTCTGTTTTAAGACAACAAGATGAAGGGATGGAGAGGTATACGAGAGAGGGGGGGTGAGCTGGAGGGAGGGCAGTGAAATAGCAGGGGACAGGGCAACATGGAGGTGATTTGTTTGTGGCCACCCCTTACGTGATGAAGGCTTCTGGCAATAGATAGATAAGATAGATAGATAGAATTTTTAACATAATGTATAATTTATAAACACAATCCAGGCTGTCCAATAAGTGATAAGTGTGTTATATCCTGAGCCACACACACACACACACACACACACACACACACACACACACACACACACACACACACACACTTTTTGTATCAGTCATTATAATACACACACACACACACACACACACACAAAGTCCATTAAACAAGAAGTCTGTTATACTGAGGTCCATGGGTGGGTCTGCTGTATTAGTGTGGTACTGGTGTGGTATTAGTGTGGTACTGGTGTGGTATTAGTGTGGTATTAGTGTGGTACTGGTATGGTATTAACCCTTTGAGATTCCAATGACGATTTTGACCGTCATTTCAAATCCAACCTCAGAGATTCCGGTGACGCTTTTAATCATCATTTTAAGAAACGTTTGTAAAATATTCGCCATAAATCGCAATTATGCATCGTAACAAAGATACTCGTGCGTGACATCAAGGAATGGTTGCTCTATGCGTGGCGGGTACTGCACAGCTGCTCTGACTCACGGATTTTGTTTTTTTGTTACTTTATTCTTGGTGGATATTTGCTACAGCAGAGTGTAAAATTTTTAGTTTCTGCCTAACTTCAGCTCGTCACTTTGACTTTACATTTTATGTGTTTTCCTTTTTGGTATATACTGCGATAAAGTACAACTATTCGGCTTCAAAATAACACCACAACCATCGTCCTATCGTATAAAGTGTATTTGCACTGGTCAGAGAAAAAGATTGCAGAGCGAATATGTAGCCAAGACTAAAAGAAAATGATGCATCTCTTTCCTTTCGCTTTACCACACAACAAAATGCAAAAATTACCATAATATATATATAACCGTAAAGGTAATTTATTGTAGTTTTGAATGGTTTAAACCTGATTTACATATCTCTATTGTTGTTTTCTTGCCGAATATTTTTCTACGGCAAGGTATAAAGTTTTTGGTTTTTGCCTAACCTCGACTCGTCATTTCGACATTTTACTTCCTTTTTTCTCCAGTTTTGAACATACTATGATAAAGTACAACTATTCAGCTCTAAAAAGACACCAGAACCAACATTCCAGCATGAAGTCTATACACACAGAGGGACCAAAGAAAAAAATCGCTCCGTGACGATGTGGGTCAGCTTGAGAGTGACTGTCTCTAGCAAAGACATAATGTAAAGGGGTCCAGAAATCTCATAGGCTTAATATAGTAACCACAACTTCGTACTAAATAGGGTATATGTTTCATGAGCCTGACCCCTCGGATGGTACTGGTATGGTATTAGTGTGGTGTTAATGTGGTACTGGTATGGTATTAGTGTGGTATTAATGTGGTACTGGTATGGTATTGGTGTGGTATTAATGTGGTACTGGTGTGGTCCTAGTGTGGTAGTGGTGTGGTATTGGTGTGGTAGCAGTTTGATAGTGGTGTGGTATTAGTATAATAACCCCAACTTAGTCCTAAATACACGTTCAGTGAGCCAGTCCCCTCGGATGAAAACATTAAGGCAACGTACCCAATCTTGGTGCCCATCACCACCTGGCCTCCCTGTGTCTTGGGGTAGAAGGCCGCATAGGATGGCCGGCTGTAGTTGATGTTGGCCTGCTTCTCCAGCTCGTACGACCGCTTGGCCAGCCTCTTCTCGGCCCGGGAGAGCTTCTTGTCCTTGCGGTCGACCAGGAGACTCTCGTGCTTGAAGGGTTCCTTGGTCAGCAGGTGGGCCAGCTTCAGCACCATGTCCTTCAGCACCTCGTCGCGGATGCTCTCCGCCTTCTCGGCCAGGTCGACCAGCTCGGGGTCCTCCTCGTTCTCCACCAGCAGGTTGGAGATCTCCTTGGAGGACAGGTGGGCGTCCGGGTTGAGCTCGTCCACGATGCGGTCGGAGATGCCCTGCTTGTTGACCTGCCGGTCGTAGATGCGCTTCTCCAGGGAGTTGTCGGTCACCAGGCGGTAGATGTGCACCTCCTTCTTCTGGCCGTAGCGGTAGACGCGGCACACCGCCTGGGTGTCGTGGCACGGGTTGAAGGAGGCGTCGAACACGATGACGCGGTTGGCGCCCACCAGGTTGATGCCCAGACTGCCGGCCCGCGTGGACACCAGGAACAGCCGGATGGCCGGGTTGATGTTGAACTCGTTGATGAGCCGCTCCCGGTCCTGGGCGGAGGTGCTGCCGTCCAGGCGGAAGTAGGAGCGGTTGCGCTGCCACCCCTCGCAGGTGCCCGGCACGTACGACCGCTGCAGGAACTCCTCCAACAGCGTCAGGGTAAACAGGGACTGCGAGAACACCAGCATGCGGTCGGACGCGCGCACGCAGCCGTCCAGCAGCTGGAAGAAGATCTGGAACTTGGCGGACGTGGCCAGCGTGCCAGGACAGTAGTCCTGGAACAGCTGCTCCGCCCACTCCAGCGTCATCTCCTCCTTCTTCCCGTCCTCCTTCTTGTCGTCCTTGCCGCCCTCCTCCCCGCCCTCCTCCTCCTCCTTACCGTCCTCCTTCTTGGGGTTGTCTCCGCCCGCCCCGGGGTCCTCCGGCTGACACGCGGCGTCCTCGGTGGTGGTGGCGGCATCGTCCTGGGTGGGTGCCGGGGCTGAGGGTGTGGTGGGGGCCGTGGGGGCCTGGCTGACTGGCACCGAGGCAGGGCCGGGTGTGGTGGTGGCGGTGGGTGAGGCGGGGCGGGGTGTGGCAGGGGTGGCTGGGGTGGCAGGGGTGGCGGGTGTGGAGGGGTGGCCCGGGCTGGGTTCACTAGGACCATTGCTGGGGTACAGACCCTGACCACCCACACCCAGACCAAGACCACCACCTGCCTGCTGCTGCTGCTGCTGCTGTACCTGCTGCTGTTGCTGCTGCTGAAACACAAAACAAATCAACCGCTGACTAGCTGTGTCTATAACGCTCACATCACCCATAGGGCAGACGAGAAGCAGGCTGAGGAAAGAGAAATGACAGGAGGAGAGGTACGCAGGGGGAAGGAGGAAAGGAAGTACAGAGGGAAGGAGGAAAGGAAGCAGAGAGGGAAGGAGAAGTACAGAAGGAAGGAGAGAGGGAAGGAGGAAAGGAAGGAGAGAGGGAAGGAGGAAAGGAAGGAGAGAGGGAGGGGAAAGGAAGGAATGGGGAATGGAAAAAGAGAGAGGGAGATTTTTGGCTACTGACTAAATTATGTACAAAATGGTATACAGTAAAAGTCCTCTAATCCGGCCCCCAATAATCCGAAAATCCCAATACTCTAAATTTTTCAAGGAAAAGTTTTTCTAATTTTTCTGGTCTTATTTCGAATTTTTCTGGGCTTTATCTAAGGCTTTATCTAGCTTGGCCTTGCCCTTGGCCTTGGATGTACCTGCCTGCAACTCTTCATCTACACTCCTATGCATTTCCGGTGAGTGAAACAATAACCCATATCATAGTGTTTATTGATCATGTACACTCACGATCACTAACTTCTGCCCAGACGTGTCCCCTTCCTATCCCTGTATACTCAGGAAAGAGCGGAGGGGGGACGAAACGAGCTCCACCCACCTCTACCCCATCTCCCAAGCCTCCCCCATAACCCTACCCCTCCCAACCCCCCCACTCGTCTCAACTGGCAGTTACATCTCAAGGTAACCTCGTACTGTACACTCATAGTCACATTACTGATACACAAACATTAAACAAACACCAGGATATCTAGTCAAGCCTTGGTAACTCGGACTAACTGAGGGGTAACTCAATCTGACTTATGCAACTGTCCGACCAACATGGGTTTGTACTCTATATCCGCATAAATCATCACATTTTCCTGCATACCAGTATTGAGGCACACCAGACAACAATATATTAAAACTGTGATGTCTCGTAACAGTATAGTAACCCTCCCCCCACCAAATTTCCAAGGGTTACATTCCAAACCATGTCGCTAACTCTTGAAATTCGCCAATTCTTGACGCGTGAAAATGACACATACCAGTAATTGCATAGCCTATGAACCAGTGACACTGTAACGCATTACCCACAAATAAACGTTTCTTGTTAAATCCGTTTCCCCATTGTTTTTAGCTGTTCAGCCGTGACAACTCGCTTGATTCGTCAAGGTAACGGCGGAAGGGATTGTCCTAAGTGTTTAACTAAACCTAACCTAACCCAGCTTAACTGTACCGAATAATTTAACCAAGCCTAACCTAACCTGGGAAATTGGGAAACAAAATTCACCTTTGAGTACGTAGAGTAAGTTTCCTCCATTGTACTGGAAACAAACAATCGTAGGTATGGCTTAACCCCTCAATGGCCGTGGGTACAGAAATTTCCCTGCACCCCTGGCTGGCCCTGGAATTTTTGAAGTTCTAAAATCAATTTATTTTTCTTAAAGATGTGAAGAGAATCGTATGGCACAGCTAGCAATGTGTTTTTTAGCTGCCTAA
>JAGKTI010035667.1:0-11213 GCA_018397915.1 Birgus latro | reverse complement strand
TGTATCTGCTCTGTTACCTATTTTAGTATCATCAGCAAATTTTGAAATCTTACAACACAATGCTTCGTCAATATCATTTACATATATTAAGAAAAGAATAGGACCTAACACGGAATCCTGTGGCACTCCACTTGTAACGTTTATCCAGTCTAACTCTTTTCCATTAATTACAACTCTTTGCTTTCGTCCTGAGAACTAATTTTCTACCCAACCAAGAACATTGCCACTGAAACCATGTACCTTTAGCTTCTGAAGGAGTCTTTTGTGTGGAACTTTGTCAAAGGCCTTTTGAAAATCTAGGTAGACCACATCAACATATTTAGTCTCATCATATATATTCAGTATATCATTGAAAAAACCCAGTAGATGTTGCGAATCTTTGATGAGATTGTTTGTTTCTAAGTGTTTCACAAACTGGTCTCTGATAATAGTTTCGAGCAATTTGCAAACCACCGATGTTAAACTAATTGGGCGGTAGTTTTCTGGTTCGGCTCTGTTGCCCTTTTTGAATATTGGGGTTACGTTGGCAAGCTTCCATTCATGTGGCACCTTGCTTTTAAGTGATAAGTTGAAAAGTTCAGACAAAGGCTTTGATGTTTCATTCTGTAGTTCCTTCAATACACGTGGATATATTTTGTCCGGTCCTGGTGTTTTATTCTCTTTTGTTTTGTTTATTGCAAGCAGTAAGTCGCGATCGCTAACTGTGATGTCAGTAATTATGTTGCCCTCTTCTATAGGAATGGGGGAAACAGCAGGAATCGTATCTATATTTTCTGTTGTAAATACTGACGAGAAGAACGTATTAAGAATTTTCGCCATCATAGTTTCATCATCAGTGTGCTCTCCGTTATCTTTTTTTTTTTTTTTTTATGTGTCCGACTCTGGGCATAGGCTTTTACAGCCTGCTATCAAGGCCCAGCCGTCCTCATACACCTCTACATGTCACCACTTCGGCGCTAACACCCACCGTCCATATTGAATACATGCTAGGGCTCTCTCATACAGGACTGGTGTATTGGTATTAGCGGGGTTATTTTTACGACATGTCGGCGGGTCTTCTGGTAGATCAGTAAAGCCTGATTTTAATGAAATTCAAATCCTTAAACTGTTCCCTGCCTCAGCGAGGATTCGAACCTGGGTCCCACGGGACTGCAAGCCAACTCTCTACCGATCGAGCTACCGCCTCCCCTAAATGTGATCAAGGGACCGATTGTTGGAGTTATTACCTTTTTGCTTCTTATGTAACTGAAAAATTCTTTGGGATTTGATTTACTGATACTTGCAATATGTGCCTCAAGGTTGTTCTCACTGCATTTAATTATTTTTTGGCTTTTCGTCGAAGGGCATCGTAATCATTTTTATATCTTTGACTCTTTGTGATATTATAGTTTTTATTTGCAAGATTTTTAGCTTTCAGACAATGTTTAATGTCGGAGTTCCACTATTTGGGTTTAGAATTTTTGGCAGGCCTTCGGTTGCACATTGGACTGATTGATTGATTGGTAAAATTTTGGCACAAGGCCAGGCACTAGGACCGATGTGGTCATTCAGCGCCTAATAACAAAAAACAAAAAATAGAACAGAAAGTTAACACTGTAAAATCCATAAGTTAAATGTTATCAAATATGCCACAATCTAACAAAAATTTCGCTACCTTAAAAATATCCGCGGAAATACCTAAAATATCTGAGACACTGTGAGTATCAAAACCTGCAGTGCTCCGGGGAATTAAAAATCTTCTGCAGTGAACTAAAAAATGCTCCACCGTCACAGGGACGTGACAAGCTTCGCATAGGGGAGGTTCATCGCCACATAAAATGTGGCGGTGTGTTAACCGCGTGTGACCAATACGGAGCCTGGTCAGGACGACATCCAAACGTCTGCCCAGAGTACTGTCTGATGCTGGCCAAACCTTCACAGAAGGATGTATTGCTTTCAGTTTATTGTTTGTGACAGTGAGGGATGACCACAGTTCCTGCCACTTCCTCCTGACGAAATCAGATATATGTCGCCTAAGGTCGGCAAAAGAGACAGGAAAATTACCTACAATGCCATGAACGGCCTCCTTAGCCGCGACATCTGCCTCATCGTTGCCTGGCACCCCCACATGAGCAGGGATCCAGCAAAAATGAAGCCTCTTGCGACGGGAAGCTAACAGAACAGCCACTCCTGAATTAGCTTCATCAAAGGATGTCTACTAGAAAAATTCTGAATTGCTGCAAGGGCACTCAGATAATCAGAATATTAGGTAAACTGACTGTCCCTACTGTCTTACGCTAATTTTAACGCATGGGCAATACCATAAAGCTCAGAGATAAAAACTGAAGTAGCACCATCGAGTCTCGCTTGATGCACAGTGTCATCAATGACAACTGCGCAGCCAGCCGATTTTGACCCATCCGTGTAAATTTTAGTGGTCGAGTCATGAATCTGGGAATGTTCCAGAAACAGGGCTCTAACTTCAGCTGACGATCGCTATTTTTTTTGTTTTGTTTTTGTTTTAATGTGTTCGACTCTGGGCATAGGCTTCACAGCCTGCTATCAAGGCCCAGCAGTCCTCCTACATACCATACACCAGTGCATGTCACCACTTCGGCGCTAACACCCACCGTCCATATTGAATACATGCTAGGGCTGTCTCACACAGGAGTGGTGTATTGGTATTAGTTGGGGTATTTTTACGACATGTCGGTGGGTCTTCTGGTAGATCAGTAAAGCCTGATTTACAGAAATACAAATCCTTAAACTGTTCCCTGCCCCAGCGGGGATTTGAACCTGGGTCCGTTAGGACTGCAGGCCACCTCTCTTCCGATTGAGCCACGCCTCCCCCTAATACAAACAGGTTTGCAGACATGGACCTCAGGAATAATCCAAGGAGGGGCTGGAGAATAAGAGATTTGTCGTACTTGGAGATTGTGAAAAGATGTGTCCTATAGAAACCCATGCATACGAATATGAAGAGGCCTTGGAAAACTCTTACGTTCCTCATACTTCCCTGCCAGGCGAAAATCCTTCATCAGACGATAGACAGGATTAGATAAGGACGTTTGAGTCTTAAAGAAAAGCCTCAAACTAAGATCCACTCTACGAAGATCCAAGGGTAACTCATCCGCCATAACATACAGACTCTCTGCAGGGGAAGTGCGAAAGGCACCAGTGCAGATTCTCATTACTGAGTTATGAACAGGGTCTAGAACACTGAGGGTAGACTTGGCCGCCGAGGAATATATCTGACAACCATACTCCAATTTGGAGTGACACAGGGCTGCATATAGTCGGAGAAGTGTAGGTCTATCAGCACCCCAAAATTTCCCACTAAGGACCTTAAGGACATCAAGAGACTGCATGACATTGGCCTTTAGCTGTAGAATATGATCCTTCCAAGTCAGTCTACTGTCAAGAGTAAGCCCCAAGAAATGCACCTTGTCTTTATAGGGCAATATGTGTTCTCCCAGGAGGAGGTGAGGAACTACAACCGAATTCCTCCTCGAGAACTTGATAGCCACGGTTTTCAAAGGAGAGAAGCGAAAACCCCACTCCTCCGCCCAGGTTTGTGCTACATTGATAGCATTTTGTAATCACAGTCTTGCAATATTAGGGTTGGCTGGAATACAGTATATGGGAAAGTCATTAACAAAGAGCGAACTTTGGATCATAACTTCATGCGCGGCTCTTTCAGCTACTCCATTGATAGCCATGATGAAACATGTGACACTCAAAACGCTGCCTTGGGTTAGCCCCTCTGGTTGTAAAACTTTATGAGAAACTGTACTACCAATTCGAACTCGGATATAACGTGTGTAAAGGAAGCTCTGCAGGAACTGAAACATCGTCCCACACAAACCTCAAGATTGTAAGCTGGACAATACACCCATATGCCATGTTGTACCGTACGCCTTTTCCAAGTCAAAGAAAACCCCGACAGTTTGCTTATTAGTAATAAAACCATTCTGAATATCTGTTGTCAAGCGCAACAAAGGGTCCATAGTGGACCGATTTCTACGGAAACCAAACTGCACGGGGGAAATGTGGCCTCCAGTCTCCAGCCACCAAACTAATCTATTGTTGACCATTAACTCAAATAATTTGCACAAACAGCTGGTAAGCGCTATCGGTCTATAACTCGATGGAAGTGTTGCATCCTTTCCTGCCGTGAGAATGGGGATGATGACTGATGTCCTCCAGCTCTCAGGAACAATGGCGGAGAACCAAATTTCATTGTAAATTTCCAGGAGAAGCAGCAAATATTCATGTGGAATGTGGCGAATCATGTCATAATGTATGCCATCTTCAACGGGGGCAGAAGACCCTGCAGCCCGTAGAACTTGATTCAATTCCCTGACTATGAAAGGCCTATTATATTCTTCCTGGTCTATCACTGCAGAGCCCAAAGGGGGTACTGATGGGTGCCCTGCTGAACTTGAAATACTGGCAAAATGGCGAACAAAGACGCTAGACACCTTTTCCGGGGCTGAAATCTCAACTCCATCCACCTTCAGACAAAGAGGAGGGTGGGGAGCAAATTTGCCAGACAGCTTTCTCATTTTAGCCCAAACTCTCCCTATGGGTGTTTTAGATGTAACGCTTCCTACATATTTGTGCCACGAATTACGTTTAGCCCACTTAAAATATTTACGTTTTCTTGCTAGCGCTCTACAATATGTTAAATAATTTGTCTGAGAAGCATTGCACTTGTAACGTCTATAACAAGACCGTGTGATGCGTCTCAAATTAGCGCATGTTGTATCCCACCAAGGGACAACCGGACGATGAAAATTGCCAGGAAATCTGGGGATAGAAACCCGAGTGCACTCTAAGTCTTCTGCAACGAAATAATCATACGCTTGGATGTGGTTCTCAAAAGAAGAGAAGTCTATGGAACAATCGAAGGCTGCAGAATACTTTTCCCAGTCGGCTTTATCTATACACAATTTTGGAGGCATTGATGGAGGCAACCCGGTAAGGGTGTCAATTATGATTGGAAAATGGTCGCTACCATCCAAACATTGTAGCACAGACCAATTGAGAGATAACAATAAATCGGAGGAACAAATACTTAGATCAACTGAAGAGTAGGTATTAGTGTGCAATGTATTGTGTGTAGGCGCACCATCATTGAGTAATTATAGGTTATTTTACAGGAGTAACGCTTCAACCATAGCACCACGGCCATCAGTGGAATTCCCACCCCACAGAATGTTGTGGGCATTGAAATCCCCAAGTAACAAGACAGGAGGTTGCAGCATCTCCACCAGCTCCTGGAGATCATCCAGCTGGACCGCTTCATCAGGCGGGAGATACAGTGAACAAAAAGTATACCTTTTGTCCAGCAATACTTGCACTGCACAGGCCTGCAGGCGAGTTGGGAGATCCACTCGTGTGTGATAAACACTCTTCTTAACTATAATAGCCGCCCCACCCTTTGCTCTAAGACCTGCAGGTGGCATTGAGCTGTAGTACACATAGTTGAGTCCTGGGTTGAATGGATGATAACCCATTTTAGTTTCTTGTAGACAAAGGACATCCCAATTAAATGTGTTCTTCAGGATAACAATTTCTTCACCATTAGCACGTAAACTCCTACAGTTCCACTGAATGATCTTAGGCATAGTGTGGTATAGAGGATATGAGCCGTCCCTACCGGGACTCACCGTGCGAGGATGTCTCAGTATCCATATGAAGTTCTGGACGGTCACCTTCAGCAGGAAAACGTTTGCGATCCAACCTGTTTAAGGAGCCTCCTCGATTATTCTTTTTCACTTCTTGGTGTGTTGTTCCATGACTGCAAGGGCTGTGTTCCCTAGACCGGGAAGGGCGCTCCTGGGCGCTTTTACCATCACATGCTATGTTAAAGCTCAATTTTGATTTCTTTTGAGTAGGAGAGGCAGCTAGCAAAGAATTATTTTTCACAGGGAGACGTTCTACTCCCACTACATTGTTGTCATTAGACTGTGGGCTGATCTTTCTCATCTTGTCTTACTCTGCCTCAGAAACTGGTGGTTGTCGGTGGTGTGTGTTACTACCGCCATGTGGCAAAGCACAAGCACAAGATACAGATGACGACAGAGGCTGAGGTTTTGGGTCTTTGTGAGGCCCCTTTGCAGGTCCTTTGATATCTGCCGGGGTACTCTTCGGAGATCTGCTGTGGTGTGCATTCCGGTGAGGGCCCTTCTGGTCACCAGACCGAGATGGTGACATAGCTTTTTTTTCTACCTGAGAATCGATCGTAGCAAAATGGTTGTGTCTATGTGGGGGTGTTTCAGAATTCTCTGCCGCAGAGCCAATCCGCGTTATGATGGGTGCCTGAGTGGCACTACCCCCTCCCAAGGAGGGAGCTGTTTTCCCCATGGTAGAAACTGAGGAAGCATAGGAGTGTCTTCCAGATTTCTGTCTATAAGCTAACTCTCGCCTGGCACTTCCAAAGCTAATATGCTGAGTGTTTGCCAAAGTCACTATATCCTGCTCAAATTTGTAGATATCACATTGAAGGGACGACGGGGAATGGGGCCCTTGACAATGAAAACAATAAGGCCCAGAGTCGCATTCCGAGGGGTCATGTGTCTCCAGTGAGGAACAATGACTGCAGCGGGCCCCACTCTTACAAAACTTCTTTAGATGTCCATAATCAAAACAATTGTAACAGTGCATAGGCCTGTCGTGAAAAGGTTTCACCCTCAGTCGTAATGGGCCAGTGTCAACATAGTCTGGTAAGTGTGATCCAAACAAAGTAGTATCACTCATTTTTGTTTTAATTTGTGAACGGAGGACACACTGTCAGGACGCATACCCATAACCTCTAAGTCACAAAACTCATGCAAGTCTTCGCAAAAAATTGCTCCTTTAGAGTAATTAAAGCTTTTGTGGGGCTGTACTGTTGTGAATGGACAGTCAGATGGGCAAGGCATGTGTTGCAGCATCCTCTCCTGAATATGAGTTTTAGCACGGAGTAAGACCCCCTTGCCATAGCGCTTGATATTCTCCTTGGGGATGGAACCCACATCCTTCTGGAGGCACTGATATGCTCATATAAAGTTGGAGTTATTTTCCTTATAATAAGCCAAAAACCACACAGGGGTTGGGGAAACCCTCTGTTTGTCCTTCTGTACTATGTGATCCACAAACATATTTGACACATAATCTTCTATATCATCAGTAACATTCTCTGACCGCATCAAGGAGGTCTCAACATCAAAGCCTCCCAGAGATAATCTGTGTGCCGTAGCATGTGCAGCTGTTGCCGCAGAAGCCTCTAGGAATGTTCCATAACAGTTATTATGATTGCCAGTAGCATCTGCGTTGCGAAGGACCGTCCCAAATTCTTTAAGGATACCATGAATTGAATTAAATGTCAAGGAACTGGATGTGTTCCTCAACACTAGCGTATCCGTGTTTGAGCAGTGCTGGGGTTCAATATTATTCTCCATAATCTAATATAATAGACTTCATTCCCCCACTCCTCCACCCACCACAGAGCCCATCAAAGGGGAGGCCGTATGCCAGGGATGGTACCACTGGTGACCCCAGAGGTAGCAGGAGAGTATATGAGGGTAACCACCCGGGGACCCATACAAGGGTGACTCCAGGATGGTAAGAGCCACCAGGCCCCTCCGTGCCCACTTGACCCTAGCCAACGCATGACCAGCCGATTGACCTGATCAGGCCCAACCAGGCCACCCGTCTAGCCGGAATAAGGGACCAAAGAGGTGTATTGCTAGCTGCAGGGCGCATTGTGCAGCATCGCTCAACCTCCAGGACTCCCGTCTCCCAGCATTATGGGACGCTTCGCACAGCAAACAAGTGGGGAGGCAACAGTCCCGCCCTAGGTGGCGAATGGGCAGGGACTAACATCACCAGCAGGCCTCCTCCACTAGTGATGTAGGGAATGCTTGGTCCACGAGGCAAACAAATGCCGAACCCTACAAAGGTAGGCAAGCCCCCAAAGTATGTGGCACCGCCAACCACGCTTCAAGCCCCGCCATCACGTCAAGGTGACCCCCTGCAGCGGGGTGTTGCGCATTGGAATGCATAACTTAAGAGCACTGTTGAGAGTTTCCGTTAAAAAAAATCCTTGCATCATTGATATCTAAAGTTTGAACAATGGGATGCCAGTCGCCTGCATCTATAATTGTCTTTAATTTCTTAAAATTTGCTCTCTTAAAGTCAAGCACTTTCTCACAACTAGCCTTGACACTGTCTTCACAGAATTTAATGTTGAAAGTAACTACTCGATGATGACTTGTACTAAATTCTTCTCCTACAATTACGTTACTCACTACATTTCCTGATGTGGCTAAGACAAGATCTAGGATGTTAGATTCACGTGTCTGAAAATTTACAAATTGATATAAAGAACTTTCCTGCAAGTTTGTATACATGTCTAACCCTGTGTGTGAGGATAGGGCTTCTCCCCATTTTGGAACTGGTAAATTAAAATCACCAAATATTACCGTGCTTTGCGTACAAGATATTTCGACAATTTGATTGTAGATTTCCTTATCGATGTTAAGTGGCTGACGAGGTGGACGATAAATTACCCCAAAGGTAATTTTATGACGAGATTCATTTCTTAGCTGAATGTAAATAGTGCCAATGTTTTCAATACATGGCTTGGTACTTTCGACTGGATGAAATCCTTATTTAATGTATAACAACACACCGCCCCCTGTTCGATTCTTCCTTTCGCTACCGAAAATGTGATAGCCTGAAGTGGGTGGGTACGGAGGGAGGGTTGTGTGGGTAGATGCGATGGATGGCATTGCTGGGTGAGCAGGGTGGGTGGAATTCGTGGGTGGTAAGGGTGGGTGTTAGGGGTCGGTGGGCAAGGTAAGTCATCGGAATGTGTGGGCAGAGTGGGTCGCCAGGGTGAGTGGGCACGATGGGTTGCAAGAGTTTATGGGCACGGTGGGTCGCCAGGGTGGCTGAGACGATTGCGTGGCCGGGGTGGATGGATATGAGGCTCCCACGAGGACAGGGCTGGAGAGGGACTTATGAGGCTAGTAATCATATAAACTGTTGCTATTACCTGGATTTTAGTAGTATAGACTTTGGCTAAATATTTGGAAACCAAACTCTATTCGTTAGGATCGTTCTATTAAATTCTGCTAAAACTGCGGTATAATTACTTCACATGGAACTGAATATGGATCTATGCACGTGATAATACACCTAATAGAGGGATAAATGAAAGTAACATTACATGCATCAAGGCGTGAGAATGGGCGAAGCTTCATCTGTCCAATCCATCCGCCTAACAAATCAGTTGCCTGACGAGGGTAAGGAGGGAGAGTTGAGAGGTAGACGTGTGCGATTAACCTGACCTCTTGTGGCGGATTACCATGTCCCCTGGTTGATGGAAGGACCTTTTGTGCACAACAATACCTAAACAGCACCAGCAGCTAGCACTTTTGTACTTGTGTCTACTACATGAATGTGATGATTTAGCTAAGTTTTCATATTTAAACGAAGTCCCTTTTACATTCATAGTTTTTGCTTAACATTATGTAGTTAATTTTTCTTTCAAAGTGACCCACTCTCTTCGTAGGGATGTTGGCTGGACCACTGCTGATAACTCTCTTCACCCTGTACCGTTCTGAAGCTCTCCGTATCTATGGTAAGTTCACAGAAAAAGAGATGATGTTACGAGAGAGAGAGAGAGAGAGAGAGAGAGAGAGAGAGAGAGAGAGAGAGAGAGAGAGAGAGATGGGCAAGCATTGTCTCACGCATTAAAGAGTTGTACCTCGTACCTGCCATTTCTTGATGCAACATATTATCTCACACGAAGTTAGTTCGTTACACAAACAGTGTGAAAACTGGAAAATGGAACCTACGAAAGAATTTAATGCTGCAAAATTATACTGAGCAAACATTCGTCTTTTCTGCATCCCTCTATGCTATGCAGTCATCGCCACCAGCGCCACTACAGGGTATCCGACGGCTGCTTTCTTCCTACATTTTTTTTTTTATGTGTTCGACCCTGGACACAGGCTTCACAGCATGCTATCAAGGCCCAGCAGTTCTACATACACCTCAGCAAGAACGAATAGTTGACCTGGAGCCGGACTGTAATGTGTGCACATCTGTAATGAAGGATGGTTCTGTTAATGTCATTTGTATGATAATCCTCGTCCCTACTGGCCCACTCGATAACACGATGCAGTGGACGACTTCTGGCGTGTCCTTGGTTAATGCTGCTCCCGGATCCACTTCAAATAGCTTTTTGGTGGCCACGTTGGAGCCGTATGTGTCTGTAAGCCACTGTTTGGCTGGTGCTCGTTGACGTGGTCTACTCAGCCTCCAGCAAGTGTTAATGAGACGCTGCCTGGTAATTGTAAACCCACCTCCTTTCTCAAAGATCATTGTTGCTCTCAGTAAAGCTAACCGGGATCAGCGTCAGCAAAATATTTTCCTAGTGCATCGTGCTCTCGTGTGGGCATGTGGTGCTATTCCTAAGGTTGTTCCCCAGGGTGACGGCAGTTTGCTGGTTGAGGTTAATGATGATACCCAGAGTGACCTCCCCAAAAAAAAATCAGAGTTGATAATCTCCCTGTCTAGTGCTGTCCTCATGCTTCTCTAAATCTGGTGTAGTTAATGCCAAGGACCCCTCTCGGCGGTAATAAGGAGGGCGTCTAGAAGGAACCAGCTGATGAGAGTATAGTGAAGGTTAAACGTATCCATAAGGGAGTAAATGACGACTTGTCTCCAACACCTGTAGTACTCAAAATTCTGGCCCTTATGAAATGATGGGGTATTTGCTACAAGCGGTCTAATAGATCAGAGATTTAGAGAGTATGCTGCCACCACCCAGCATAATGTTCCCAACTCTCCAACTCGAATTCTTCTCGCTCCATTTGGCACCTTGCCAAAAACCTTTCTAACAACTTTACCTCATCATCCTTCCCTCCTCTTTTCTACTCTGATGGCTCTGTAGCTGTTTCTTCTACTGACAAAGCAGATCTCTTCGCTCAGACTTTCTCCTCCAATTCTACCTTAGACGATTCCGGTGCTGTTCCTCCATCACTTCCCCCCTCAGACTTCCTCATGACTGGCATTAGAATTTCTTCAGCTGATGTATTTTCTGCCATCACTGGCCTCAATTTTAACGAGGCATATGGGCCTGAGGGAGTCCCTCCTGTTGTCCTCAAAAACTATGCTTCTGTGCTTACACCTTGCCTAGGTAAACTCTTTCGCAATTGTCTCTCAACTTGTACCTTTCC
>JAGKTI010035666.1:0-11214 GCA_018397915.1 Birgus latro | reverse complement strand
GAATGGTCACCCTTCTTTGGGACTGGCTGAATGAGAGCAAACTTCCAGCAAGAAGGAAAGGTATAAGTTGATAGACAAATGCGAAAGAGTTTACCTAGGCAGGGTGTAAGCATAGAAACACAGTTTTTGAGGACAACAGGAGTGACTCCATCAGGCCCATATGCCTTGTTAGTATTGAGGCCAGTGGTGGCAGAAAATACATCAGCTGAAGAAATTTTAATGTCAGTCAAGAGGAAGTCAGAGGGGGAAGTGATGGAGGAATAGCACCAGAATCGTCTAAGGTGGAATTGGAGGAGAAAGTCTGAGCGAAGAGATCTGCTTTATCAGTAGAAGAAATAGCTACAGAGCCATCAGAGTAGAAAAGAGGAGGGAAGGATGATGAGGTAAAGTTGTTAGAAAGGTTTTTGGCAAGGTGCCAGAAGGAGCGAGAAGAATTCGAGTTGGAGAGTTGAGAGCATTTAGCACGGATGAAATTATTTTTAGCAGAGCGAAGAACAGACTTAGCATGATTCCGGGCAGAAATATATAAAAGATGTGATTCAGGGGTGGGTTGGCTCCGGTACCTCTTATAGGTCCTCTCCTTGTTGTGGACAGCATTAAAACAAGCATGATTAAACCAAGGCTTTCTTGCATTAGTCAGAGGATATGAGAAAGGAATGTATGCTTCCATGCCCGAGAGAATAACCTCCGTAATGCGCAAGGCACGCTCAGATGGCTCCCGGCCAAGGAAGCAATAATCATTCTAAGGAAAATTAAAGAAGTACTGCCTGAGGGCCTCCCAGTCTGCAGCTCCAAAGTGCCACAGGCGGCGTTTCTTTGGAGGGTCCATGGGCCATACCGGAGCGATAGAACAGGTTAAGGTAATAAGGTTGTGATCGGAGGAGCCCAACGGAGAGAAAAGATTAACAGTGTAAGCAGGAGGATTAGTTGTTAGGAAAAAGTCAAGGATGTTGGAACTCTCTCCAAGGCGGTCAGGGATACGGGTAGGGTGCTGTAGTCATGTATACCTGGTTTCACACTGCTGAGGCTTACGTTGAATGAGATTTAAGTTGTTTCTTACTAGCCAGTGAGTTATCTTGGTACACCATACTGTACAGGGTGTTGTAAGAGGTACAATGATCAAAATCATTTCTCCTAACTGTCTCGTGTGTGTGCGTTACATCTTGAAAAATTTTGACAAACTGCTGCCCTTATCCTAATATCCGGTGTCATTCAGGCCTTAACATTCATTATTATTATGATTAGATGATGAATGAATGAATGAATTACTGTATTAATATTATATTTATTTTTTCCATTCCATCACCATTCCAATGTCTCCCCATGAGGAGCGTAGGAGCCCGGGGCTAGGCAAGTTGGTTCTGACATTTAAGATGAGAGTGACCAACCTCACTCATCCCTGAGTGGCATTACATGAGCAATAAACCCCAAACATCCCTTGGATATATAAACCAGCACCGGCTCAATCCGATTGGAGCGCCTTAATTACTCACTGAATCGCTAGACACTATAATTTGGTTATATGGTTACCACCCAGCATAGGAAATGGTTTCCTCGTGTACAGGAAAGCATTTGGCTTGTCACTCAGTGTAGAGCCGCCCATAAGTAGAAGGAAGAAAGAATGAAGGAAAGACAGAAAGGGGAGTGTAAAGTCACCTGTGGGCTGAAGGATGAGGAATGAAGAAGGAAAGAAAGAAGAGGAAGGAAGGAAGAAATGAAAGGGCAGACACCCAAAGCAGCACAACATTGAGAGAGTGGATGGTGAGTTATCATTATATGTGGTAAGTGGGGGAGCTCACCATCCACTTACTAGTGCTGCTTTGGGTGTCTGCCCTTTCCAATCTTCCTTCCTTCCTCTTCTGTCTTTCTTTTCTTCATTGTTTCCTCTTCCTTCTGCTTATGGGTGACTTTATACTCCCCCTTCTGTCTTTCCTTCATTCTATTCTCTCCCTTTTGCCTATGGGCGACTCTACAATGAGTGACAAGCCATATGGTTTCCCGTACACGAGGAAACCATTTACTACACTGGGTGGTAACCACATAACCAAATTATGGCGCCTGGTGGTTTAGTGGGTAATTAAGGCACTCCAATTGTATTGAGCCAGTGCAGGTTTATATCTAAAGGGTGGTTGGCATTTATTGCTCACTTAATGCCACTGAGGGATGAGTGAGGCTGGTCACTCTCATCTTAAATGTCAGGACCAACTTGCCAAGCCCAGGGCTCCCATGCAACATAGGATTGGATGATGGATGGATTATTATCATTAATATTATTATTATTTTATGAGTTACACATATGGAGAATTATACAAGCTATCAGGTACTGTAGCAGTCAAAATTATCCAATAAGTGTTGATATATTTTTCTTCTTCAGTACTGTTGCCATTTCCTTTGTGCTTGATAATTTTCTAGCCTGCTTAGAATGCAGGAAAAAGGTGCTGAATCCATTTGTTTGAGAAAAGATTGCTTAGAGTTGGGTTTGGAGGGGTATGAGAATCAGGGTTTGGAGGAGTCAGGGCTCCAGATTAACTTTCTTTTATAAGGAGTTCAATTAATTTTCCATGAATTCTGCTAACACACAGTTTCCCTGGTTGGAAAAACCAGCAGAGGAGGTTATAGGATGTTTAACTGTTCAGCCAGATAATCTTGTTTGGTTTTTATCAGCTGTCTGGCAAAATCATTACCTAGCTTGATATTAAATTTACTCTCATGAATACTCAATACTTTATTTGTAATTACCATATATAATGAAATTTTTTTGTGTACTTAAGCATTCCTGCTTCAGTTTTCATTTGCATTTTCTGTATATTCCTCTCCCCTCTTCCATAAAGTTCAACCTCTAACTGATGGTAATTAACCAGTAACAACATAAGCATCATCACTTGGGTACTGTTTTCCACCAGGTCAGTTCTGGTATTTTTAATACTATATATTTTAAAAGTATGTCTGTCTCTTTGTTTGTTGAAAATAGAAATTTAAAGGAGAACTGTTTAGAAGGCTCCAAAGGGGTCTGACAGGGGTAACTTTTTATGAGGAATTTAATTGTGTGGTTAAATTAAACTGTTTAAGTGGTGCCCACAGGGGTGGGGAAAGGGTGGAGTTGGGGACTACAGGACCCCCTATTTACCATAAAGGTGACAAGGGTTATTGGAATGGTTGGTGTATGTTAGAGGGTAGTGTAGGTTGGTGGGTGGTATAGCAGAGAGGATGGTGGAGGTGGATAAGTATTGTAGTTGGTTAGGTGGTATAGTGGGTAGATGGTATGGGTTGAAGGTTAGAGTAGGTGAAAAGGTGGTGTAGTTAGGAGGTTGGAGTAGGTGAGAGGGTGATGTATGTAGGAAACTGGAGTAGGTGAGAGGTTGGTGTATGTTGGTGAATGGTGTTGTGGGTAGTGATGTACAGTAGGTACAGGGGTAGTGTAATATGTATCAAGTGAAGTGAATAACATGGATAATACAGCAGAAGAATGGATAGGAAGGTAAGAGGGGGAAGAAGGGATGATAAGGAATATGACCAGAGCTTGTACCAAGGAAACAGAGAGATAGACTTCCATCCTCCAGATTTTTGGCAGAATAATTCCAGTGAAAATCATCCTACACCTCACAAGGCCTACTAGACTAGGTAGTGTGGATGGAAGGGTACTGTAGATGAGAGAGTGGTGTAGGTGTGTGGATGGTACAGGTAAGTGGATGGTTAGTGAGAGGGTGGTGATGATGGCTGGGTGGTGTAAGAAGGTGTTGTAGATGGGAGGGTGAAGTAGCTGAAGGGGTGGTGTATGTAGGAGTATACTGTAAGTCATATTAGGTGCAGTGAATAAAACAGTTGACTATCAAAGAATGGATAGGAAGATAATATAGGTAGGACAGGAAGATGAGGAGCATAGTGTTGATAGTGGAAGTAATGGGATTAGTAATGGTGATAAGGTGATAATAGTAGTGGTGCTAGTTGTGCTGATGACTGTTGTAGTAATGATATTCATATTTATGATAATGGTGGTGGTATTAGTGGTACAAGGATGGTTTTCTACATAGGACCCCAAAACTTTGCACTGTGGTTTACCTCCTCCCAAATCAGATTTTAAGCGAGGTGTGACTCCCAGTGAGCCACACTGAGGTAGTATGGGGGTCTCCCAGGGTTGGGGGAACTGTCGGTATACAAGGCCATAGCTTTTCATTCTGGCAGTGCTGAATATCCCTGCTGGTAATATAAATACAGTAAACCCTTCATAAGCCGAACTATATTGGGCTCTACCCTGGTTTGAATTACCGAATTTTCCGTCTTACCGAATTTTCACCCCCCAAAATTTGCTAAATTGCCGAATTTTCACCCCCCAAAATTGCTAAGACAATACCTATTACTTGTCCTTTCAACACTAAATTAAAGAAGCATATATAAATAAATATGTTATGACAAAAAACAATTTAGTCCATTTAATATACCTTTAACCCCTTCAGTGCTGGGTGTATTTTCATTTTGTTCTTGCTGCCACCAGACAGTTTTAGTCAGTGTAGGCTGGATCTGTGGAAGTGCATGGGGTTGGTACAGCCTTCGTTAGCCCCTTCAGTATGTGAGTCACACTGCAAATCTTGCCACTGCATTGATTATAAAAGAAATACAGTAATCCCTCCATTATTCGACACAATAGAGCCAAAGGCATGTCCGAATATTGGGCCCTGAAGCTCCAGCACTGGTCATTCATGACCCTAACCTAACCTAACCTAAATCAGAAAACTACCTTCCTACCTCCCTACTGGACATGTATAGCACTTATTTAGGTACCTTTTCACATAAATAATGCACACAAAGCATGAATTAATTGAATTTTAACCAAAAAATGATGATTTAGAGGTGAGTGAGGCATAGGTGGTCAGAACTTGCCAGCATAGTATAAGTAAGTATCTGACATGGAAATCATCTTTTCTCACATTTTAAGCACTAAATTATTGGATACAAAGCATCAAATACAGTAAATGATGTAAATTGCTACCAGAAAAATGGTTAGGTTAGGTTAGGTTATGGCCAGACATGAAATTCACTGCCTTTCACTTTTTTCATAGCTGGTCCACTTAAAAACCATGCATGAAAAAATTAAATTGCAAGCAGGAAATTATGATTAACATTTTTGGTAATTTTTTAAGACATTTACAGCATGATGAAAACAGGTTAGGCATGAAAATCTTTATGGTAAGCATAGGTTAGGTTAGGACCAGACATGAAATTCACTGCCTTTCACCTTTTTCATAGCTTGTGCACTTAAAAACCATGCATGAAAAAATTAAATTGCAAGCAGGAAATTATGATTAACATTTAGGGTAATTTTTTAACACATTTACAGCATGATGAAAACAGGTTAGGCATGAAAATCTTTATGGTAATCATAGGTTAGGTTAGGTTATGACCGGACATGAAATTCACTGCCTTTCACCATTTTCATAGCTGGTGTACTTAAAAACCATGCTTGAAAAAATTAAATTGCAAGCAGGAAATTATGATTAACATTTAGGGTAATTTTTTAACACATTTACAGCATGATGGAAACAGGTTAGACATGAAAATCTTTATGGTAATCATAGGTTAGGTTAGGATAGGTTTGGTTTGGTTAGGTTAGGACCAGATATGAAATTCACTGCTTTTCACCATTTTCACAGTTGGTGCACTTAAAAACCATGCATGAAAAAATTAAATTGCAAGTAGGAAATTATGATTAACATTTAGGGTAATTTTTTAACACATTTACAGCATGATGAAAACAGGTTAGACACGAAAATCATTATGGAAATCATCTTGCACACAGTTTATGCATGAGATTAATGATATGGAAAGAACAAAACAAGGAATTTTGATGAAGTTAGGGTACTTACGAAAAAGAAGCTGCCGTCCTGATGTATAACTTGCTCTATCATCTCAGACTTTGACACGAAGAAATTGCACCACACAACCTTCACAATTTACAATCACCAGTACTTCTCACCAACACTTTCCACAACTTTTTTTTTGCATAACCGGGATCACATCACTTCACTGCACTGTACATAACAGTAAATTCCCGTGTGGTCTAGTGACGAGTCCTGGAGCCTTGTGAACTTCTCAGCAGCAGCTTTCAGCTCCGTTCCACGTACCAACACACCAGCAGCACGTTGTTGTCGATACAAAATCAGCGTGGATCGGTCGATGTCTGCATACTTAGGACTAAACATCACCTTCCTCTCCACGTTTCGTTTGGTCTTCGAAGCGAAATCAGCTGTGTACTGCTGTAGTTTGTCTCGGGACTTCTTGATATCAAACAAGGTGGAGCGAGGGAGATTGAATTCACGACGAATCCGTGATGTCGGCCACCCGGCGTCCATCTTTTCCAATACCCTTCCCTCTTCTTCTCCAGAGTCAGAAGCGCAGGATCAAGCCCTGGAGGAGGTAGGGTATCACACAAAAGCAATCACTTCGGCCGCCATTGTCGGAGCTGCTCACGAGGCAGCAACTGAGTGGGAAATGGGACCGACAGACTGGCCCCACACGCGTAAACACAGCCGATCGGCGCGCGCGGGAAATTCAACCTGACGCGGTCCAAAAAATTCGATTTTTTTACAAAAAAATCCGAATTTTTGGGCATTTTGGGGGTTGGGCAGCCCGCGATATCCAAGTAGTGGGGGTGTTCGAGTATTGGGCGTCCGAATAGTAAAGGGATTACTGTATTTGGTATCTCTTGTCTTCACTCTTGGCTCTTGTATAACTAGTAGACTAATAAATATCGTTGAAAATATTAACGGAACAAATTATATTAATCTCTGAAACTTAAGAAGCTTTTGTCTCCCATAGCTTTTACTTCTTCTACAGCTTTGCTGCATGATAAAAGCAGAGCCTTCGTACGTAGGATTAATTTGCATTCGTCAGCATCATCGTCATTAAGTTACTGTGCCTTTTACTAATATAGAAAGCAAGGGAATATGCAAACCCACAGAATTACAGTAAAAAAAATCCTTGAAGAAATTGAAGAGCACAGTTCTGAGTGCCATAAAATCAACTGGAGGAAGTATAAATAAAGTAGAAATAGACATCACAGTACTGAAGTGGTTAATTGGTAGAAAATAATTCACAGAGGCAGTACAGACCGTCGGCAGCGTGTATTGGAGATGGATTTTCACCCCCCCAAATTGCAAAAACAATACTTATTACTTGTCTTCTTAACACTAAAGTAAAGGAGCATATACAGTGTATAAATTAATAAAGAAAGACAAAAAAGAAAGAATTCAGTGCACGTAATTTGCCTTTTGTTAGAGGCAGTAGATTCGTCGGCAGTTTTTGTTTTGGAGATGGCGGTGGTTGGGTTCACACTTTAACGTAAGTTCTAAACAGTACCCAGTATTTATTTCACTCTGCATTAAGAACTAAACTTAAATGTAATCACTGTAATAGACTGCAGTGTAACACTTTCAGTAATAATAGTACTGAGTGGTAGGTGGTGGCGACCATCATCCACTCACTTGATGTAGTGCTGCCTACTTCTTCCTTAGCCTTTATCATTCTTTTTCTGTGCCTGCCCTCCTTTCTTCCTATTTCTCCTATATTTCCTGTCACTTCTTACTGTTTTTCTTTCCTTTACAGGTGGCATTACATTGAGTGACAAGCCAAATGGTTTCCTGTAAGCCAAGAAACCATTTACAACGCTGGGTGGTAACCATATAACCAAACCATACGTGCTCCCTACGTGTCAACAAGTGGGTTGGTGGAGGGTTAGTGCCCCTCCCCGTAAAAAAAAAATAACTCAAAGTCAAATGGCCACCCCTTACGGGATTATGGTGTCTGGCAATAGATAGATAGATAGAACTTTAATCATGATCACTACACTAAGTCACACGCGCACATTTATTTATTTTTTTTTTTTTTAGCTTCATTCCTTTACGACTAGAGGTGCCAGTATCACTTCTTTTAAGCTTTGAACCTTCCATGGTAAGGCAGAAAGCAAAAGGAGAGCACTGCTCAGCACTAGATGACAGTAAGAATCTCCAAAAGCAAGCAGCAGACTGGCTCCACGTGTCTGCCTGGCGGCATTTGTTCCCCTATCTCCACATTTCGGCCTACTTTCATACGTGGTCTCGGCCTGAGTTCGGCTAACCAAAGATTCCGTCTTCCAAAAGTTCGACTTATGGAAAGTTTACTGCATATATTTTCAGAAGTGGTGGGAATGAGGTAGTGGATTATTTTTATGACATGTTGGTGAAAATTCATGAAAGCATTGAAAACTAGAATGGCACTCAGCGGAGAGCATACCTTCGTCAAGGCCCAACACGCAGCTGGAAAAAGACTACCCCCTTATAAAAGCATATTTAAGTCTGCTAGATCCGGAATTTTTTTATGGATCTGCACCAAACTGGACACATTCGTAGATTTCAACATCCTAAATATCCCTGAATTTTTTTCATCAAGATCCGTTCAATGTTCACTGAAAAATTTACGAAAATGCCGAAAAATGCCCTATCTCTCAGTGTTAAAGAAAGTGAAACAACAATCCCAGATCTGGACCTTTATCCGGATTCGCACCAAAATTTAATGGAGTCTCTTCTGGGCTAAGGCCCATTCTTCTACCAAGTTTCGTGGAAATTCGTCCTGTAGTTTTTGTGCAGTCTTGCTCACAAACTAACCAACAAACAAACAAATGGACAGGAGTGAAAACATAACCTCCTTGGTGGAGGTAATTCATTCATTCATTCATTATCCAATCCTGTGTCGCCCCACAAAGGAGCATAGGAGCCTGGGGCTAGGCAAGTTGGTCCTGACATTTAAGATGAGATTGACCAGACTCACTCATCCCCGAATGGCAATATGTGAGCAATAAACCCCAACCACCCCTTGGATGTAAACCTTCACCGGCTGAATCCAATTGGAGCGCCGTAGTTACCCACTAAATCACCACGTGCTAAAATTTGGTCATATGGTTACCACCCAGAAGAGTAAATGGTTTCCTGGTGTACAGAAAACCATTTGGCTTGTCACTCAGTGTAGAGTCACCCACAGGCAGAAGGACGAGGAAAGAATGAAGGCAAGAAAAACAGAAGAGGGAGTGTAAAATCACCCGTAGGCAGAAGGACAAGGAGAGAAAGACAGAAGAGGATTGAAGGAAAGAATGATGGAGGAGAGGAAAGGGCAGACACCTGAGAGCAGGCAGCACTACATCGAGTGAGTGGATGGTGAGTGCCCCCTAAGCAATGAAAATGTTCTCCGTGGACTTTTCCTTGCAGCAGCTAGGATCAGACCCAAGCCTACACACTACCAGTCCTCTACATTGTCAGTTTTACCACCACCTTCTTCCAGAAATGATTTTCGTCATCAGTGAACATGACTGTCATTTAATATTCGTTATATTACTTATGCATCAAGTATAAACGGTATGATGAAGGATTTTATTTTTACCTTTAAAGCATTTATATTTAGTAGTTACAGCAATGCTGAGATATCCAGAACTACAGGTACTTCTTGATTTACATGAGTTTAAATTACATGTTTTTGAAATTACACGATGTAAAAATTCTGTCTTTTTGTTTACAATATACATTTTTCTTAAAGTAAGATGATTAAAAAAAAGCAAAGCTTGTACCATGGGGCATTTCATTTTGTAGCACCAGAGGTCTCACATTGTCAGTCAGAGCAGGAGACTGATTTGGATGAGTTATTGTAATGTCAGCTGCCTGTGCCTCTCCTCTCTGTCTGTATAGTATGTGTACATAATTCAGGTGTAAATAAAGTTATGGAATTACTGTATAACTATTTTATTTACCACATAGTACTATAGAAAGTTTGCAGAACCTAACTCCTTCACTTAACATGTATTCTTGTGGGAAAATTATGTTTAAATAACGTGAAATTCAAATTACACAACTTCTGGAACACAGTACTCATGTAAACCGAGAGATACGTGTACTCCTGAGTTTTCAGTTATCACTGTTCATACTTCTCTTCCCCCAGAATTTTGTATGGTATTCATAATTTAGCACCCCCCCCCCTATTATTATGACTGTTATTCATCCACAGGCTGCCGAGCTTCTGTCCGTCATGTCTAAATGTGAGTCCAGATTCAATTCCAACCCATTCCGCATCAAGCTCAAACAAATGCAGTCCCCTGACCAGCTGATCCTCTCTAACCTGACAGAGATCCCTGGTTTGGGTGAAAAGCGGGCCCTGATGTTGCTGGAGAAGTTCAAGTCACTGGAAGGGATTTGTAATACATCAGAGAAAATGATAGCAGAAGTTGTTGGTTCAGGGGTAGCCAGAGGGGTTTATGCTTTTTTTCATAGCACTGTAGGTTGAGTGTGTTTGTTTATGCCGGTGGGGTGGAGTCAGGACCCTGGGGGCTTGATGGTGAGGGTATGAGAGTTAGGTAGACTTTAGGTTAGTACAGTAAAACCTCGATATAACGGACTTCAGTAGACCGGAATTCGTTTTTATCAGAATCGAGGAGCTACCGGACCAAATTCCTATACTGTATGTTGGAAAAAGTCTGATAAGGCCAGAAACAGTGAAACAGTTTAAAAACCATTCGTGCGATCCGGACTAATGTCATATATATCGGAAAAAGTTAGCTGAGGGAAGTCCGGATGTCGCTTTTATCAGAATTTCGCATTTTTTGGAATGGCTTGGGCCCCAATTAGTCCGTTATAGTCAGGTCTTGCTGTATCTCATTTTCATTTTCATTTTTTCCCTGTGGAACTTACTTCCATCCTATTCTGTCTTTCTTTCCTTCATTCTTTCCTCTTCCTTCTGCCTTTGGGTGACTTTGCACTGAGTGACTAGCCAAATGGTTTCCTCTTGTACACCAGGAAACCATTTACTGCACTGGGTGGTGGTATGTGGGGGCACTCACCATCCACTCACTTAATGTAGTGGTGGTCTCGGGTGTCTGCCCTTTCCTCTCCTCCATTCTTCTTTCTTTCAGTCCTCTTCTGTCTTTCTTTCCTTCACCCTTTCCTTGTCCTTCTGGCTACGGGTGACTTTACACTCCCTCTTCTTTCTTTCTTTCTTTCCTCATCCTTCTACCTGTGGATGACTCTGCACTGAGTGACAAGCCAAATGGTTTCTTATACACCAAGAAAGCATTTACTACGCTGGGTGGTAACCATATAACCAAATTTTGGCACCTGGTGGTTTACTTGGTAAATACGGCGCTCCAGTCGGATTGAGCCGGTGAAGGTTTATATCCAAGGGGTGGTTGGGGTTTATTGCTCA
>JAGKTI010035665.1:0-11214 GCA_018397915.1 Birgus latro | reverse complement strand
GTTCCTTCTTCCTTGCATAAAGAAAAAAAATGTGATTCAGTTTGCACTGTTAGTCACCATATGTGAGGACACTAAGTACGGCCAGCTTCAACCTCCTGTGAAGGTCACACTATTCCCGTTGCGATTCTGATCTCATGGAGTCTGCGTTCCATCTTCCTTACACAACAGTGCACCGCACAAACAATGAGAATGAAGCCTATGAAAGAGTTGGCCACTGGGGGAAACACAACTGTTGAATGTACCCAGGAACGGCTGAAGGCTAGAGAAAACTGATCCATAATGAAGTCACTGTCGTTCAGAATAGTTAGCCTACGCAAGTTTACGGAGGTGATGGAAATATTATCATATGGTAGTGTAGAAGTCATGTCGATTGGTTGGAAATGTTATACGTGTGTTTACATACAGCCTGGTGGTAACGAGTGGCATAAGTGATGACAGACTCTGATTTGACTGTACAATAGGGTGCCTTATAGGACCACTAGCAGGCACTGAACGAACAGAGGAACCAGGACACATGATGGTGACAGAGATGGGGACAGTGAAGAAGAAGTATTGGACGTGGTTCAGATGAGCAAGATGCACTGGAAGTTCTGGAGCTGGGACAAAGAAACACGCAGTGTGTATGGAATGACTGCGAACTAAAGCAGACTCGCAGGGTGCAGCGGTACTAGGGAAAATAGCCAGAAGGTGAGCAGCACAAAGACGAGACATAGGGGTAAGGAAGGAACATTTCTCGAGATCTGTTGAAGAGATGAAAGCAAAGGAAAGATGATAATGGGATAGGAGAAAATATACTGAGAGAACAGATGCCTGCAATAAGGAGTTATTGAACCTGAGAGGAAAGGGAATAATTTGGATGAGGTTAAAGGTGATTGTAGACCGTAGAGGAATATGAACAACGACGTCCTTGGTGAGGAGGGTGGCCTCAAGAACTGGATAGTAGAATTATAGAGAGGAGAAAGAAAGCACTGGGGAGAAATCGAATGTAGAGCAAGCCCATACCAATACAGAACGAAGAGCAGAGATAGGTACTAAGTCCGCAGTGACATGTCCATCAACAGCATCGAGTAGGATACGAACCAAGGTAGAGACATGAGAGAGAAGAGAGTCGATGGCTAGTTGGTGATTATCCATGTGGAGTTTTTGATATAGGAACTGAGAAACAACGTTAATATTAGAAAGCTGTTGCTTTAGAATTTAAGTGAAGTTTTCAGAGTGTAAGTTACTTCATTTAGGTGGGCTGTAATCTTCTCTAACATAGTGTGTTGTACCTTTATGACTCGCCTTTGAGATTCTACGGCCGTGGCTAAGTGAGCTACGTCAGATTTGAAACCAGAGCTGTAGTCATGCCAGATAAGCCACTAAGAATTTCACCTCCAAAGTCAAAGAGACCTCGTTTCACACGAGAACGACCTACGGGTGTCTGACTGGAAAATGTGTCACTGAGCTGAAAGAACATATCTTTGATATATTGCAATTGCCAAGAAATTGGGAGATAAAGAGGGTACCAAAAACTGATCCGGATTGTGTTTCCCCACAATGGCTGACAGTTGGGTCTTGATTTCGTCCTATTGGCGTGTGATGTGAGGTAGGGCGATGTCTACATTGGCCAGGGGCGTAAGATCATAGCGCAGGGAGACTACATCCTCTACCACCATTACCTCGCCTTCCGAGCCGACCAAGACCCAGGTACGTACTCCACCATCGTCCTCACCCAACCCGGACCCTATGAGGGTCAGCGCTGCCAGCAGGTAGACTGCCAACATCTTACCTAGAAAATAAGTACAAATTAATGGGAGAGGGTGTGGAGATGTTTATGTACGGAATGCAACTTGGATCGATATTGACTGATTGAAGAATGAGATGTGGATGAAGAAGGCTCAGACTGAGGAACAGGTGGAGAAGGAGGAGTAGCAGTAGGTTGTGCAAATGGCTCTTCCAACACCAGGCCTCGTGGTGCACGCTATAGATGGTCTACATGTACCAATTTTGTATCTTTAGTTCACAATTCCTGTATTTGAAACTTGTTACCCTGTTGAGTGATCACGCGGTTGGGTTAGAGGTGCACGTAAACGAACGTGCAAATAATAGATCTCCAATGTTGATACAGATAGGTGAGGCAGACTTATACTGGCGTTGCAACATGTCCTCCTGAGATGAAGCCAGATTTGCTCTTACATATTGATGGATTGTCTGGAAGTTTGCCATTTTCACCTTCACATAGTCATCCATGTTATAGATGGGATCTGGCTTGGAGGATAAGATGAAATAGGGTAGGTCTTTATCGAATCCAAATAAGACAAATAAGGGAGAATTGCAAATGGATGCATTGATGGAACTATTGATGGAGGATGCTACCTGGGGTATTCATTCAACCCGGGATGCACTGTGCAATCCTAGATGTCTTAGACACTCCAAAATCTTTCGGTTATGGAGCTCTAAGAGGCCATTTGAAGCTGGATGGTTAGGAACCACATTGCATTTGTTGATTTTGTACTGTTTACAGATTTCATCCAGGAGACTATTGTCAAACTCAGTGCCATTATCTGTGATAATTGTACTTGGTGTAGTAAATGGGCAAACTACCTGGTTGACGAAGGCACGTGCAACACTCTTCGCGGTCTTATCTGAGAGGGGCACCAGTACACAGTAAAGCGAGAAGTGGTTGAGTACTACAAATAACTACTCAGTGCCTGATTCTGTAATAGGGAGTTTTAAAAGGTCAATGAAAACTGTTTCCCACGGGCGTGATGGGATTGGGTATTGTAAGAGCGGTGCAGGGAACCTGGTTGATCCTTTGTGGTGCTGGCACGAAATCAAGAGTCACAGTGTACATTAATATCTCGACACATAGTTGGCCAGTAGTATCCGAGACGTGCTTGTCTCAAGCATCGATCTTTACTCGGATGGGATGCGTGAGGTGTACTATGAACTATTTGAAGTACTGCAGATATTAGATCAGTAGGGACAACTAGTTGGTGTAATTCCCTATTGGGCAATTCTTTCCCTGTAAGTAATCTTTTCCTATATAAGATATCATCTTTTAGCATGAACTCATCTATTGGCACTGGCAGAGTAGGTAAGGTGGAGCTATCTCTCGATTCCAGGAAATAAGTTAGGGCCCTTGCGCTGATAATTCTGAACAGTCTTGGGTGTTAGTGTGGTGTTCTCAGTTTTGTACAATCGCTGCTACATTGCGTGAAAGTGCATCCGCGACTACATTCGATTTTCCCTTGTACATACTGAAAAGTTGGACTGAAGTCCTGGATGGTAACCAACCATCTAGCTAGCCTACCTGTGAGGTTTCATCCCTTGAACAAATCAAATGGAGGGAGGTGGTCTGCCTGGATATGCACTGGGTAACCATATACTATATCTCTGAAATGTTTCAAGGACCAGACCACTGCTAAAGTTTCCAGATCTGTGACACTGTACTTACGTTCAGTGGAATTAAAGGTGTGACTAGCATATGCTATTACACGCTTCCTTGATGCTTGATATAGTTGCATCAAAACTGCACCAAGTCCTGCGCCTGAGGCATCTGTGCATAGAAGAAAGGGTTTTGAATACTCAGGAAATGCTATGTGCATAGAAGAAAGGGTTTTGAATACTCAGGAAATGCTAAAACTGGGGCATTTATATGGGCTGTTTGGATGGTTGTGAAGGCTTGTAACTTTTTTTTTTTAATGCAAGGAAGAAGGAACCAAAGGCCACAGGCCTGCACACTGTTCCTTCCAAGGAAAAGCAAAAACAATACAAAAGAGAGCCAAATTCAAGATCCATTCATTTCGAGATGCCTGGACACACTGCGTTTGAAAGACTGGGGATCATAGGAAGCAGGAAATACAGACAGAGGAAGACAGTTCCAGAGTTGACCAGTTGCATAAATGAAGGACTGGGAGTAACGGTTAACTCTTGCATTAGAGAGTTGGACAGAAAAGGGATGAGAGTTTGTTGCTAGATGGGTGCTACGTGCCCGTCGTAGAGGTGGAGGGATGCAAGCAGACAGTTCAGAGGAACAGTAACCGTTGAAGTAGCGATAGAAGAGAGATAAAGATGCAACAGTGTGGCGAAGAGACAAGGGTTGAAGGGAATCAGTAAGAGGAGGAGAGTTAATGAGACGAAAAGCCTTTGACTCCAACCTATTGAGAAGAGCTGCATGTGGGGAGCCTCCCCACACATGAGAGTTGTACTCCATACACGGGCGAATAAAACCCGTGTACAAGGTCAACAACTGTGCAGGGGTAAAGAAAGTTCGGAATCGGCTTAGAACACCTAATCTCTTGGAAGCAGATTTCACAAGAGATGTAATATGTTCTTTCCAAGACAAATCCCGAGAGAAAGAACATTAGTCCAAACGAAACGTACATTTTTCTTGAGTAAGTGAGTCAGAGGAGCGGCGATCTTTGCATATCCCTTAATGAATCTGCAATAGTAACCACTCAGTCCCAGAAAATTCTTTACAGCATCTGTACTGGCGGGTTCTGGGAAATTGATGACCACCTTTGTTTTGTCCTCATTGATATGAATACCTTCTGCATCTACTACATGCCCGAGGAAGTTAATTTTCTTCCTTAGGAAGTCACATTTACTGAGGTTGATTTTCAAGGCAGCTAGCTGAAGATGCTCGAATACTTGTTGTAGCTTAGCAAAATATTCAGGGATTGATTTACTCGCAACAATTATGTCATCTAAATACGCAAACAGAGAGTGACCCATCATGACACTGAAGACTGAATGGATAAGTCTCATGAATACTGAGGGGGCATTCCTTAAATCGAAAGGAAGCCTCTTAAACTGGTAATGCCCAGAAGGGGTGCTGAAGGCTGTTATAGGGCGAGATGATTCTTCCATTTCTACTTGCCTGTAGTCACTGAGTAGGTCTAGGGATGTAAAGACTATGTTCTCACCTAGTGACTCTAGCAAATCTGTCAGGACTGGCATGGAAAATGATCCAGCATGGTTACAGAATTTACTCTACGATAGTCCACTACTGGTCTAAAGTGGCCGCCTTTCTTTGGGACTAAGAAAGTGGGCTATTCCATGGACTGACGGAAGGTTCAATAATGTCCTGATCTAACATTTTTTGTACTCTCTCATCTGTCTCTTTTCTCAAGCTGTGAGGCAATCGATACACTGGTATGTAGATCGGCTGAGTACCCGGTACTAGTTCTATGTGATGTTTGACTAAGTCTGCCCTACCCATAGTTCTCCGGGTAAGGCTACAACATCTCGATAAGACCGTAATAGGTTGACTAATTGATCTTTATGTTGTGGAAAATCTGTACAAGTCAGACTTGAGAGTAGGTCAGGTGAAAGAGTCAGAGCATATCCCTTAGAGTTGATGGCATAGACACCTGTTGGATCACTATTATCATCTTCATTTGCAGTAGGTATAGAGAACACATCCTGGCACACCTTTACGGCCGATGGGTAAACCAGGAAATCTCCAATCTTTAAAGCACTTTTAAGCTTCAGTGTAGTATTAGTGACATTTAGCAAGTACAGGTAACATAAGTTGTCCTCCAACTCAGTGCACAATGCCGACTCATGGGTTAAGCCATTCACGCAACACGTCAGAGCTTGGTAAACTCATGCAGTAACAAAATTGTGCACTTATTTGTTACTGCACGCCTCGTCTCCGTGTGTTCAAGAACATCATTCAAACTTTATGAGGTGGCTAACTGAGACCTGTCTGAGTCACCTATAGTACTGTCGTTAGAGGGGTTTGCAAGATCCAATACTGAGCGCTTAGAGGGTATATCATCAGTTGTTAAGGAATTTACTTCTTTGCTCCCTGACAGTGGTGGATTTATCTCTTTACTCACAGATGATGATGGGAAGTATTTCTCTGTACTCTTGGGTAGAGGTGGGTTCAGGGGGGACTGAATGAGTTTATTTGAGAAAGCACAGGACGTGGATATTCCATGCTACATACTGGGAACCCATAAATGTCTACTACCACAAGCAGGTAATAGTGCGATGGAGTATTGAGCCATGGAGAGTAAACCAGTAAGGGCATCTGCTGGATATCCGAGTTCGTTAGTAACATGAAATTCTGCTGTGAAAGATGTCAAGGCTCTGTCTAGTTGTACCTTTAAAGTGACTCTTCCCTTGACCTTAAACTCTGAGCCATCTTCATCACATAGGTGAATGTCAGGCTACAATGTATAGGCAAATGTCAGGCGCCTCAAGGAATCCGACCTTTTTGTTTGTTTCTCTAATGATGTTTAAAGAGGTATAGAGATCAAATTTACCATAGATCCTGTGCCCATGAAAAACGATGTTTGCATGTCTTCACTCCATCCTAGAATGACTAAGCCTGAAGAAGTTATAGGCCCTATCTGGCGAATGGGGAGTTGATCTACTGTTGTTACGTTACGTTCTTCTGATACGGGGGTATCTTTTGACATCGCGTTACATTTCTCCAAAACAGGCGCTCCTCTTCCCCCGACTTTCGGCTTTTTAGGTAACGACATTCCACAGTAGTGTGAGTCGTGCTGTTCTTGTGATATTTGCATTTAGGATGACGTGATCGCGAAGGTGTATGCTGTCTTCCTTGTGAGTGGTCATCTTTGTTTATGGTTGCAATTGGATTCTCGATGCCCAGTGTTACCACAGTGCCAGCACGCAATTGAGGATTGCTTGCCCCGTTACACATTAGACTGATCATGACCGCTGGTCGGCGATCGGTACCGTGAAAGGGAACGGTCAGTGTTAGGTTTTCCTCTTGTAGTGGGTCACGAACGCAAGTAATCTGATGAAGTGGTAGAGGTGTGGCAGACCTGGGAGACAGGTTCGATTGGTGGCCTGACATTTGAGGTTCGATCCTGTTCTTTCTTGGATGGCCTTTGAGACCTTAACAATTTTTTCTTCTGGATTGAAACCTATCTATAGGACTTTCTCTCTCTGTCTTGTGTCTAGCCAATTTAAAGATCTCAAGGTCACCTAGCAAATCTCCAAAGCTTTTTAGTGAAAGCATAGGAGTTCCATTAACCCGTCCCACCCCCCCAACGTACGATGCACGTCACAACTTTTTTTTTTCATGCTGAGACCCACCGACGTGCATTGTACGTCAGTCAGTTGCAAGGCCCGTTGTTTGCACATTTTCAAGATTCACGGGAGATTTTTTGGTAGGCATATGTGGGAGACCTTTCTCTACCCCTAGCCAGGCAGACACTGCCTGACCCTGTGCAATCCACCCCCGGGGGTGCGCCATTTTCTCGCAACTCACCTGTTAGCAGTAACCTGGCCAGTAAAGACATATAGCACCACGGTCTCTCCGACGATCAAATTCAAGTCGAAAGTGATTCCTGATGTTGAGGACAAAGATTCCCTGCCACCAGAGATAGTAATGAACAGAAGCAATGAGGAGGTAACATTACCAAGGTCGGTGCAATATGTTGATGTGTTTGGTGAGGGAACAACGGTTATATTGCCTATATTATTGTGTGAAAAGCAATATACTCTTGTACTACATATAAATTCGTACCAAATAAATGAATATCTACGAGGCTGTGTGGTTTTGGTTAAGTTTCCCTCGCATATGGAGCGTCTTTTATGGAGTACTGTCATTGAAAGCAGAAGCCAGGTGAGGGATCTCTCACCTGTTTAGGATATTTTTCACTTCAGGTGAGCGCTTTCTCGCTGAATTTTCGATGTTTCTCACCAACAGCAAAGGTTTGAGCCAAAAAAAATATCGATCGGGTTCTGGGGCTGGGTTAGGTAAAAAAGCGGTCGGGACGGGGCGGGTTAATGACTTCTACCCATTGGGTGCCATGCAACAACTGCCTTCATTGCAGCCGCTGCCTCAAATAATTTGGGATTTTGAGCTGGGACTTTCATGTCCTCTTTCTGTACGAGGAGATTAGTTTAACCAATGAGAGATGCAGCATTTGAATGCTGGCAACAGAGCTGTATTAATTCCTTCCAGAAGTCATCAAATTTTTTAATGTCATCAAGTGACCTGCACGGATCGCGGCTCCTGTTTCCGACTTGCCTCGGTGTAACTGACCCATAAGATAAGAGACTTTGGGGGGTTCATTTGCTATTCGCCGATTGTGAATGTTTGTTTCGACCTCTCTGAGGAATCGTAGACTGACCAGGTATGGTCCTTGCCCGTAAATTTTGGACAGTTTGCATTGTCCAAATATATTGACTGTGGAGGGGGTGGGTGTATTAGCCATGGTTGGAAGAGTGTGGGTTTGTGAAAGTGTGGAAGTTACTGAAGTAGTTGGTTGAGAGGAAGAGAAAGTAATGGTAGTTATATGAAGTTGAGTTGGGAGATGAAGTGGAGTAGAAGAGTTTTTGTTAGAAGTTCAGGAGCAGGGGTAGAAGGAAGTTCTAATGAATCATTTATGGATGAAGGGGTATCTGGATTTACATTATTTGGAGGTAAATTATCTGGGTTGTGTAGAGTAGAAGGAGTAGTAGTAGTAGTGGTAGGAGTAGCAGTAGTAGTGGTGATGGTTGTCGCCGTGAGAGTGGTATGCGAGTGTTCTGCGGTAAGTGTTGTCTGAACTGATGAAGAATATTTTTGGTACGATCGACCACTTCGAAGGTAAGTCACTGAATCGTCATTATCGGTACCTAGTTGCTCACTTTCAGTGTCTTGCCACTGGCGAATGGGAGAAAGCTCAGTTTTCTTGAAATATGACATGTAGTGAGGTGAGAAAATTTATAAATAGTTATGAGAATGAAAATGTTTATATCTACAATGTGAGAATGAGGGAGCAGGAAATATTTACAATGGTAATGAGGGCTGATATGCACAATGGAAGTGAAAATGAATGAAGATGAATGGGTTGGGCTAAAATAAATAAGGTGTGAAGTGTGAGATGAGTGACAGATGAAGTTGGCGAGAATGATAATGAAGGGAGTGAAGGGAAATGAATATTTATATGAAATTCAATCTGTAGAGAAGTCTGGAGAATAATCTCTATAGAAAGTCAAATAATGGGCTGCTTAGAATAAACTATATTTATATATACTGAAGCTTGAAGAATGAAGCGAAGTCTGGCTTGCTGGAGAAGAATTTGAGATGCTACTTGAATGAGGTGGTCTGGCTCGCTGGAAAAGAATTTGAGACGCTACTTGAATGATGTGTCCCTCCTTGGCACCGGAGGGGAGACGATGGGGGAGAATGATGTCACGAGGGAAGTCGACCAATGAGACGCGAGCTGGAGCGTCGGACGAGCACCACCTAGATGTTGAGTGGAGAGTGCTAGCGATGATTAGAGATCAGTGACAGGCTGGGTAGAGGGCGGTGTCGGGTGCGAGGTGCGGCTGTGGGAGTGGGGCCTCCGAGGGTGCTTGCTTACCAATTTGCAAGGTGTGGTTGAGAGGGTGCGGTTGGGGTGTGGTGGGGGGTATTGGAGTGGTAATTTATAATGGTCTAAAACAGGAGGAGCGTGAGAACTGTCACTTGATAGTACCTTACTGAAGTTTGTCGCCCAGCTGCCGGTATGAACCAATGTAGCCTGCAAGTCGGCGGAGGTGTAAACTTCAGTGAAGGACTGTAGGAAGTTCTCACCAAGGAAGATGTAGACGACACCAGGCAGGTGAATGGCAAGGCATGTGGCCAGAGTGTAGACTGAAGTAGAACAGAACACAGGTACTAATGCGTTTGTGTCACTAAGGAATCACTGTAATGAGGTGAGATGAAGGAGATCCGATTCACTGCTGCCACTAATTTGTTCCACAACCCTCTCGTATCACAGTTAGGTAAAGTTCAAAGATCTTGCATGCTGAACAAGGGAGGTTTGCTTACAGGAAAAGCTTAACAGAACAACCCTTAGAGGAGGCTCGCCCCAGACTGCATCAGTGTGTCGTGCAGGACGTGAGAACACAGCTTAGGTCAGCAATTCAAGACACTAACTACTTGGTAACATACGGTTCATGGGTTGTTTAGGTATTATGAAGTGATTCTATGATTCCAATAATATAGTATGGGTACACAAACCTTCGTCCTATGTCGTTCGCGGTGGTAGTCAATTGCCTCGTTACACAACCCAGGAGTAGGCACATTTCCACCAACGTCAATAAAAATTATTATTTACTCCTGCACCAAGAGTCTGATCCACCTCAAAATTTAATAAACTGTTTCTTTACTTACTGCCCATTTACTCACTATATTTCATTTTTATAAGATAACTTTTTGATATATTTTGTGCACAAACAAAGCAAACAAACATGCAAACAGACACGCGTGAATTCATAACCTACGTCCAAAACTTCGCTGTAGGAAGTAACTAGAGCAGTAAACGCAGAATAAAATTGCTTGGCTGTAGGAAAAGTAAAAGACTTTTGCATTCAAATGTAATAAAGAGGTAATATATCTTTACTACATTATGATGTCACTCATGCATTCCAGGAAATGAATTCTGTTCCATTAATCTGAGAAAGAAGTAAAGGCAGAGGAAGACAAAACACGTAACATGATAAAAAGGAGAAAGAAGGTATGATAGATAAATGAGTAACTATTTCAGTACGAGAACGAAATTACTTTTTTCTACCTATCGTCAGATGATTTAACTAGAGGGGCACTCTGTGTAGCGCATGTCTCTGACCAGGGCAATGCAATTTCCAGCCCAGTCTTCACAATGGGTTCGGGTTTCTCATCACTGATCTGGGTTTCGCAGAAGGTGTTTTCCGGATCCAGAATCTGTAATACGATCCGCATCTGTCCCCAAGGTTAATGGATCGCTCCCTGGGACATGGGCTATTTACCCATCAAATCCCTCTTTAGTTTTTGAGTAATCCTGCTAACAGACAAACAAAGAAACAAACAAACAGGGGTGAAAACATACCCTCCTTGTCGGAGAGAATTAAGCCTAAGAGATCTCTCGTATCAGAGAGATAAAACACACAACAATGCCAACAATTACCGCCAGTCTTTTAAGTAGGAGGATATGTGGTGGTTTAGTGGGTAATTTTAGCGCTCCGATTAGATAGTGCCTGTGTAGATTTATATCAAAGGGATGGTTCTCACGTGATGAGTGAGGCTGGTCACTCTCATCTTAATTGTCAGGACCTACTTGCCTAGCCCCGGGCCCCTACGCTCCTCATGGGGCAACACAGGATTAGATGATGAATGAATGAATGAATCTTTCTTTTCCTTTTTCATACTTTTGTTTCTTTTTCTTTTCTGCTGTCATGCAATATGATGCACTTAATAGGTGGCTTCTTGTAGGGAAGGTATTAACATTTCTACTA
>JAGKTI010035664.1:0-11214 GCA_018397915.1 Birgus latro | reverse complement strand
GAATACGTAGAGAGGAAGAAAGGAACTTTGAAAAAGGTATAATTGACAAATGTAAGGATGAACCCAAATTGTTTTATAGATTTGTTAATGGCAAATTGAAGCAAAGGGAAGGAATCACCAAACTGAAAGTAGAAGGAGAGGTCTACAAGGATGCAGTAATGCAAGCTGAAGTAATGAACAAATGTTTCCAGTCGGTTTTCACTAAGGAAAGGGAGTTTGTGGAAGGAGAGGGAATGATAAGAAATGTAGTGATAAAAGATATAAAAGTGGAAGTGCAGGAAGTGTATAAATTACTGGGAGCTCAAGATGTAAGGAAGGCCCCAGGACCGGATGAAATCTCTAATTGGGTACTGAAGGAATGCAGAGAACAACTGGCGGATAAGATTCACAATTTAATTGTGTGCTCCTTGGAAGAGGGGAAAGTGCCTCGGGAATGGAAGAGGGCAAATGTGGTGCCAATCTATAAGGGAGGAAACAAGGAAGAACCCCTGAATTATAGACCAGTGTCCCTAACCAGCATGGTTGCGAAATTGTGTGAGAGAATCCTGAAAGATAGATGGATAAAATATCTGGAAGAGATGAATATTTTGACTGAAAGTCAGTTTGGATTCAGAAGTGGAAGGTCATGTGTTTCCAACTTGTTGAGCTTCTACTCAAGGGCGATTGACGTGCTACAGGAGAGAGACGGTTGGGTGGATTGTGTGTACTTAGATTTGGAGAAGGCCTTCGACAAAGTACCCCACAAGAGACTATTATGGAAATTAGAGCATATAGGAGGACTGAAGGGAAGCCTCCTGGAATGGATGAGAGACTTTTTGAGTGACAGACAAATGAGGACAGTAATAAAGGACAGGACATCTGGATGGAGGGAAGTAACAAGTGGTGTCCCACAGGGCTCGGTGTTGGCACCAGTAATGTTCTTGATTTATGTAAATGATATGGTAGATGGAGTGAACAGCTACGCAAGCCTGTTTGCTGATGATGCAAAGATCTTGAGAAAGGTAGAGGTTGAAGAGGACTGTAAAATGCTACAGGAGGATCTGGATAGGATATATGATTGGAGCCGGATGTGGGAAATGAAATTCAACGCAAAAAAATGTAAAATATTGGAAATGGGTAAAAGTACCATGAGGCCATCATTGAATTATTTGATGGGTAATGAACCAATCAGAAAAACGAGAGAAGAGAAAGATTTGGGAGTGCTGGTCCAGGATAGTTTGTCACCTGAAAAGCACATAAATAAGATAGTGAGAGAGACATATAAACTCTTGACCAATATAAGAGTGGCATTTCATTACATGGATGAGGAGATGATGAAAAAATTGATAGTGGCCATGATTCGGCCCAGGTTAGAATATGCAGCAGTAGTGTGGTCCCCACACAAAAAGAAAGATATAACCAAGATTGAGAGAATACAAAGAACAGCAACCAAGATGGTCCCTAGTCTGGCAGATTTGCCATACAGAGAGAGGCTGGAAAGGCTGGATTTGCCCTCCTTAGAGGAAAGGAGAGAGAGGGGTGACATGATTGCAGTGTTCAGGACCATGATAGGAGTAGATAAAATTGACAGAGAAAATCTGTTTATGTGGGATGAGAGAGCAACAAGAGGACATGGAATGAAACTAAAGAAGCCAAGCTGCTCGAAGGACATCAAGAAATATAGTTTTCCGTATAGATGTATAGACCTGTGGAATAGCCTGGACAAAGAGATCGTCCAGTCTAAAAACTTAAATGAGTTTAAGGCAAAATTTGACTTATTGAGAAACAGAGACGGGACCCCACGAGCGTAGCTCATTTCCTGTATATCACAATTAGGTAAATACAATTAGGTAAATACACACACACACACCAGACATGGGAGAGGCGAGACATACCGCTCTACTTTACCAGACCAGCTCAGCCCCAAATGGCCCATACCTAAAAAGTATCTTTATATGAATCTAGCATTGTACTAGGACCAACTAAATATTGTTCTAATATAAAAGAGTAACTTTAAGTAAAAGTGTTGTTCCAAAAACAGAATACAACAAATAGTGCAGATGCGCCAAGCAAGCGAATCGGCTGTTTAGTGTTTTGGCAACGGCGTACAAGAATGTAAACTGAGAGATTCTTCTCATAGTACCACAAGATGAGCTCCATGTTTAGTAAATATAGAAGGAGTTAAGAAAAGGGATAAAAGAAGAAAGCAGGATGACGATGATTACCCGGAAGTGGTGGAAATGGAGACATACAGTAAGTTGGTAGAACGAGTGCACAGATTAGAGAAGGCATCTGAGAGTGAAATGGATGAAATAAAGAAGCAGTTGCACATGCAGAAGAAGGAAAATGAAAAATTAGTAAAGGAAGTTAACAGGAAAGGCACAACAATAGATGAGCTTTTATTTGAGGTTGGTACACTTAGAAGGTTAGATTAGTGAAATGGCAAGCACAGTTGTCAACCATGAGAGTATTATGGAAGAGTTCAGAAATGATACAGAGACATTTAGGCAGGCTAGCACTCTGATAGATCATAGCAGTGATATTGAGAAGATAACCCAGGTGAATGAACTGATGCAAAGCTACAAAAATGATGTGGAAACCACGTATGCTGAAATGGTGAAAGTAGAGAAAAACTTACAAGCAAAAGTCGAAGAAAATAGCATTAAAAAGGAAGTAAAGAAAATAATCCAAAACAATTCAAAACTGGTCAAAGATTCAGCAGACATCAACAAATCTATAGTAATCACTGGTATTGAGGAGGAGGAGGAAATAAAAAGTAAGATTTCGAAAGACAAAAAGGAGATGGCAAACATAATGAACATACTGAAGGAAGTATCAGAGGAAATCTGTAGTAAAGACATAGAGGAACACAAAAGGGTAGGGAAATACGAGCAAAATAAATCAAGGCCTCTGAAAGTAACCTTCCGGAGTGTAAACACTGTGGAGGAAATACTGAAAAATGCAAACACTTATGGAAAAAGAGGATTTCAAAAATGTGTGGATAAAAAGATGCCTAACTCAAGGAACTTGGTTTACTAAAAGAGAAGAGGGAGGAGGCAAAAACAAGGAATGAGGGAAGATCAGAGGAAGAGAAGAACACATTTTTTTACAAAGTACAGTAAAACCTCGATATAACGGACTTCAGTAGACCGGAATTCGCTTTTATCGGACTCCAGGAGCTACCGGACTAAACTCCTATATATCGGAAAAAGTCCGATAAAGCCAGAAAGCAGTCCGGACTGCCTGACAACTTCAGCTATGTTCACCACAATAAGACAAGTAAAAGACATGTTTTTCAGTGCACAGTACAGTATTATTATACCATTTGATTAATGTAGTGAAGGTATAACACAGTACAATACTGCAATGGTGGTGAAAACCACTGATGCAATCCGGACTAATGTCTGATATATCTGAAAAAGTCCAGATTAGCAGGGGTAAGTCCGGATGTCTCTTTTATCAGAATTTTGCATTTTTCGGACTGGTTTGGGCCCCAATTAGTCCGTTATAGTGAGGTCTTACTGTAATTGGATTGCAGGTACGAAAGTGGTACATAAACAGGAGAGAATAAAAAGGAGGAAGGTAGTAGATCCAAGTCATGACAAGTATTTGTAGAGCTCGAAATTTTGGCTCTTATGATTTGATGGGAAAATTTGCTGAAGCCCGTCTAACAGTTCCGTAATAATGTTGAGAATTTAACAATCACTGTTGTTACCAGTGTTAACGAGTCCTTCACTCACCCAAAATGACCAGAGACTTAGGGAGTATGCTGCCACCACCCAGGATAATGCTGGGAATTTATTTCACCATGAAAAATGATGAGGAATTTTGGTACCTTGAGAATAAGAGAAAGAAGGTAGCGAGGTCTTATCAAGGAATGTGTGAGTAATAAGATATTAGCACACCTTGCGGGCCACTCAGTCTCTCGATTAATTCTCCTTAGGGAAAGGTCCAACTCAAACTTGAAGAGACTTAACCTAATATTTACTAATAATTATCACACCAAAAAAAAACAAACAAACAATTGCTCTGCAGACTATGAATTACTAGGAACTGTAAGATATATATTCCACTTTGCACTGAGGATATCTCTAGGCAGACTAAGCATAATTAGGATTAATAATTTTAAGAGTATAGTTCTTCACCAGTAAGTCAGAATTCGAAAGAAGGAGATAAACATGAGTATAAAATTTCCCAACTAGATAAATACTTAGAATGAGATTATTGTACACTAATATACAGCTGAACAGAATACTCTCGGAAGTGTATTATCATACACTAATTAATTGTCCGTCACAATTACGTAAATACTAAGATTGATATTTTCACACATTAACAGAGTGTCCTTCACATTTGGGTAATACTTAGTATGTTATTATCACTCACTAATATAGTGTCCTTCACAATTGTATGGATACTCCAATCGATATTACTCATGCATCCTATAATCTTCTCTACTGAATCAACACTTCAAATGTCACTAACACACTAGATTTCTCACTTCCGGGAACATGAATCTTCACACACTAGGTTAACACTCAAGATAACACTGTCACACGTGAACCTAGCAGTCCTGCGGCCTTGACTGGACCCTTCAGGAAGTGACACTTTATGTACCACTCGCAATCTTATATAGCCTCGGTTGTTCCAATCTCGGGAACTGGCTTCGACTTCGTCTGATCACTCTGTAACATTAGTGTCTTTACACCACCTACCAAGGGATACGGCAAATATGTTTACACTCAAGCCACATGGATGGATTGACTTACGATGCTTAAAATTTTGTGAGAAGCGTATGGGATGTATAATTATGCTTAAGCCTAAACGAATGAGTACTGGAACAACTTGTAGCTATGCTCGCAGCTGTTGAGCCTACGTGACTTTTAACATGAGAGTGATCGCGTCAATTTCACGCACACGAATGACTGCTATCAGCAACTAGCACTTAGATAAGCATCAATTCACTGTTGCATAGTTCAAAAGGGGAATACTATTAACGTTGATATATAAATTTCGAATTCAAAGCACGAAGACAAACTCTCGCGATTGTTAAACTCTGGCCAAAGTTTTGCTGCTATGCGAGCCCGCTGGGGAATCGACTGATCCTCATGTATAAAGTCAATCACATTCATATAGTTGCTTGATTTAGTTCTACTAATAATAGAGTCTTGCTCACACTATGAATAGCAATAGAGATTAAATCTGAATATGGAATTTAACAGTTAACTACAATACTACACTGCGTAGAGAAAAAAAAAATATCAAAGGTTCAAGGTGACATTCGTATGACGCTTAAACTAGCTTATACTATACTTATTCTATCTTATACTACACTTATACTAACGTATATTACACTTAAATTACCCTTAAAATTACGGCATTACATTTGTAAACGAGATGATTAAATTTATGTACTCAAATGTAGATGGAATGGTATCTAAATTATTAGAGATGAATGATTATATTAAAGAAAGGGAACCACATATTGTCTGCCTAACTGAAACAAAATTTACATCAGGGATTTCAAATGATACCCTAAACCTAGAGGAATATAATATATGGAGAAGAGATAGGAGCTTAAAAACAGGAGGAGGAATTATGATATTAACAAAGAAAAATCTGCAAGTCAAAGAAATAGAACTAGATATACCCTCACAGGTAGAATTGATCGCAGTAGAGATTAGTATGTCTGAAGGGAAAATAATTGTGGTGAATTTATCCATGCCACCCAGATCAAACATTTGGGAAAAAGGCGAATATGAAGACCTGGCAGAGAGTATAATTCAAAGTTTAAGAGCATTACTACATTGAATGGAGGAGAAATCTGAAAGAATTATAATATCTGGAGATTTCAGTACAAATATAAATTGGAATACTCTAGATATAAAAAGCCAGGAAAGCTATTTGGACCAAAAGCCCCTGGACCTTTTGCAGGAGCTTTTCTTAACACAACATGTAAAAGAAAGCACCAGAAAAAGAGGACTAGATGTACCATCAGTACTAGATCTTATATTTACTATGCAAGAAAATGATACTGACTGTATTATGTACAGTACATCCTTCAACTTTGCAAATTTTAACTTTGTGATTCTCCAATTTTGCGAGGTAGTTCCAAAAGTCATGTATTTTTTAACACAACCACAACCATGCCGAGAATTAACGATGCATAACCTGGCCAGTATCCTTGCTGTCACTGACCAGCTGAAAGAAACCATCGTGAGCAACAAATGTGACCAATTTAGGGCTCAGGAAGCATGCCACGGTGTTGACTGGGCCCTTCGCTTTTTTGCTAACCTCCACAGAGATGGGGTTAGCAAGAGGAAGCAGTCTCTAATCACAAAATTCATGAGAACCCTAAGAGACCCTGGCCTTTGACCAGCCATCCTGCCACCCCTCCCCAAGCAGCCAGCGATCCTAGCATCCCTAACCTTTTTGATTCTTATGACCCCAGTGACAATTCTGACTTCGGGGGATTCGTGAGAGAGTCAGAAAAAACACAGCAAGATGTGGAAATATCTGCCGACAGTGATAGTGATGACGGAGGCCCTGCGGGGCCACAGTAGCCGCACCCAAGGTTCGCCCCGCCACCAGTCCTGTACACCACACCAGTCTTCACATCATTGTAAATGCATTTATTTATTTTTTTTTTTATGTTTCTTACCTATGATGCTTTCTTATTACTATTACTGTACAGTACATCAGTTCATGTTTGTTTCATTTATCTTTGTAAAATTAAGAGGTAGAGTCAAGAAAAAGAGTGGGAAAAAGTGCTTACCTAGGGGTGATGTCGACCAATTTGCCTTTATTTCATATATTTAATTGTCTCTATCTATCTATCGCCAGACGCCTTAATCCCGAACGGGGTGGCCACAAACAAATCGCCTCCATGTCACTCTGTCCCCTGCCATTTCATTACCATGCTCCCAACTCACACCCCACTCTCTCATATACCTCTCCACTCCATCCCTCCATCTCATCCTCGGCCTCCCCCTCCCTCTCGCCCCCTCCACCTCACTCACATACACTCTCCTCGTCAGTCTTTCACTCTCCATCCTCTCCACATGCCCAAACCACCTTAACGTGTTTCTCCTAACGCTTCCCATCACGTCCTCAACCACACCACAACGCTCCTTCACTTCCTCATTTGTTAGTCTGTCTCTCCATGTGACTCCACATGCTCCTCTCAAATAACTCATTTCCACTGCTCTCACTCTTGACTTCTGTCCTTCCAACAGGGTCCAAGCTTCACTTCCATATGTCAGAGTTGGTATCACAATACTGTCATGTAACAACTTTTTCACTTCCATGCTCACCTCCCTGTTTCTTATCACTGCTTTCAACGAACCAGCAACCTTCCTTCCCTGCTGCACCCTTTCGAGCACTTCACCCTCCAGACTTCCATCCTTACTCATCACACTGCCGAAGTACTTAAATTCACTCACATTCTCCATATCCTTCCCATCCAATCTCACTGTACATTCACTGGCTTCACTTCTTTCGAAGACCATCACTTTACTCTTCCCCACATTCACCTTTAGATTCCGTTTCTTACACACTCTCCCAAACTCATCTACCAAGCCTTGCAGCTCCCCTTCGTCTTCGCTCAACAACACAGTATCATCTGCAAACAACAGTACAGGGAGTTTCCAAACACTGCCCTCTCTCACTAGGGCCGCTCCAACATCCACTGCACGACCTTGTATCTCTTTTATAACCCCATCCATATACAGATTGAACAACCATGGAGACATGACACATCCTTGTTTCAATCCAACCTTCAAATGGAAAGATTCATTCAGTCTGCCATCAACACGCACTGCAGCCTTAGCACCCTCATACATACTCTTCACTGCCTTCAACAACTTCCCATCCACTCCATATATTCTTAATACCTTCCACAAACCTTGTCTATCCACCCTGTCATATGCTTTCTCCAGATCCATGAAGGCTGCATACAACTTCTTGCCCTTCTCTAGAAACTTTTCCACTAAGGATCTAAGAATGAATATCTGGTCTACACAGCCTCTTCCCTTCCTAAAACCTCCTTATTCTTCTCCAACTAATTCCTCAGTAATGGCAGGGAGAAGGAGAGTTGTGAGAAGAGAGGAAGAAATCACCAGGATGGAAGTGGTGGAAGCAATGAAGAAAGTTAAAATGGGGAAAGCCCCAGGAATTGATGGAGTGTGTGGTGAAATGCTGAAACATGGGGGAGAGATAGAAATAGAATGGATGTGGAAGGTGTGCAGTTTGGCTTGGGAGGAGGGTAGAGTCCCGGAGGATTGGAAGTCAGGTATAATTATTCCTCTGTACAAAGGAAAAGGGGAAAAAGCAGTGTGTGGTAATCATAGGGGCATTTGCCTTCTCAGTGTAATAGGAAAAATATGTGGTAGGATACTTATTGACAGAGTTAGGGAAATTACTGAGGAATTAGTTAGAGAAGAACAAGGAGGTTTTAGGAAGGGAAGAGGTTGTGTAGACCAGATATTCATTCTTAGATCCTTAGTGGAAAAGTTTCTAGAGAAGGGCAAGAAGTTGTATGCAGCATTCATGGATCTGGAGAAAGCATATGACAGGGTGGATAGACAAGGTTTGTGGAAGGTATTAAGAATATATGGAGTGGATGGGAAGTTGTTGAAGGCAGTGAAGAGTATGTATGAGGGTGCTAAGGCTGCAGTGCGTGTGGATGGCAAACTGAGTGAATCTTTCCATTTGAAGGTTGGATTGAAACAAGGATGTGTCATGTCTCCATGGTTGTTCAATCTGTATATGGATGGGGTTATAAAAGAGATACAAGGTCGGGCAGTGGATGTTGGAGTGGCCCTAGTGAGAGAGGGCAGTGGATGGAAACTCCCTATACTGTTGTTTGCAGATGATACTGTGTTGTTGAGTGAAGACGAAGGGGAGCTGCAAGGCTTGGTGGATGAGTTTGGGAGAGTGTGTAAGAAACGGAATCTAAAGGTGAATGTTGGGAAGAGTAAAGTGATGGTCTTCGAGAGAAGTGAAGCCAGTGAGTGTACAGTGAGATTGAATGGGAAGGATATGGAGAATGTGAGTGAATTTAAGTACTTGGGCAGTGTGATGAGTAAGGATGGTAGTCTGGAGGGTGAAGTGCTCGAAAGGGTGCAGCAGGGAAGGAAGGTTGCTGGTTCGTTGAAAGCAGTGATAAGAAACAGGGAGGTGAGCATGGAAGTGAAAAAGTTGTTACATGACATTATTGTGATACCAACTCTGACGTATGGAAGTGAAGCTTGGACCCTGTTGGAAGGACAGAAGTCAAGAGTGAGAGCAGTGGAAATGAGTTATTTGAAAGGAGCATGTGGAGTCACATGGAGAGACAGACTAACAAATGAGGAAGTGAAGGAGCGTTGTGGTTGAGGATGTGATGGGAAGTGTTAGGAGAAACAAGTTAAGGTGGTTTGGGCATGTGGAGAGGATGGAGAGTGAAAGACTGATGAGGAGAGTGTATGTGAGTGAGGTGGAGGGGGCGAGAGGGAGGGGGAGGCCGAGGATGAGATGGAGGGATGGAGTGGAGAGGTATATGAGAGAGTGGGGTGTGAGTTGGGAGCGTGGTTGTGAAATGGCAGGGGACAGAGTGACATGGAGGCGATTTGTTTGTGGCCACCCCATTCGGGATTGAGGCGTCTGGTAATAGATAGATAGATAGAATTTCCCTAACTCTGTCAATAAGTATCCTACCATATACTTTTCCTATTACACTGAGAAGGCAAATGCCCCTATGATTACCACACACTACTTTTTCCCCTTTTCTTTTGTACAGAGGAATAATTATACCTGACTTCCAATCCTCCGGGACTCTACCCTCCTCCCAAGCCAATCTGCACACCTTCCACATCCATTCTATTACTATCTCTCCCCCATGCTTCAGCATTCCACCACACACTCCATCAATTCCTGGGGCTTTCCTCATTTTAACTTTCTTCATTGCTTCCACCACTTCCATCCTGGTGATTTCTTCCTCTATTCTCACAACCCTCCTTCTCCCTGCCATTCCCCAGCCACTTATACTTGCATTACTTTCATTCTCTATGTTCAACAGTTCATTAAAGTGTTCTCTCCATCTGTTTACTTTTTCTCCCTTCTCCACTAGTAATCTACCATTTTTATCTTTCACACCCCCACTGACTTCGTTGGCACCCTGTCTAGCTCTCTTTACCTCCTTCCAGAACATTTTCTTACATTCCCTCCACTTTACACTTAAATTTCTTCCAAATTCCTCATCCACTCTCTTGTTGCTCTTCTCTCTTACCAATCTTTTCACCTCTCTCCTCTTCACTACATATAACTCTCTTGTCTGTCTCTCAGCTTCTTCGTCGCCCCTGTTCCTCATCCACTCATTATATGCTTTCTTCTTTTGTGCCACAGCCTCTTTCACCTCTTCAGTCCACCATGCTGTTCCCTGAACCCCCTTTCGTCTTCTCTTCACCCCACACACCACCTCACATGCTGCACAGATTTCTTCTGTGAATACCTTGCACACACCCTCCACGTCCCCCATCTGCTCCAATCTATATTTACCCAATCGCTCCTCCACTTCCCTTTTATATTCAGCCTTTATTCCATCCTCTTGTAACTTTTCTACCCTCCTTGTAACAAATACTTCCTCCTGTCCTTCCCTTCTTCTCTTCCTCCATCTTGTTTGGATTGTGATTCTGGCCACCACCAAGTGGTGGTCAGAAAGTCCACTCCCCCAACCTCTATATACTCTTCCATCCATTATACATCTTCTCATCCTTTCATCCACACACACATAGTCAATCACTGCCTTCCGTTCATTCATTCCCCCGTCCTCTCTTCTCACCACTCGCCATGTATACCTATGGATCATTTTGTGCCTGAAGAGGGTATTAGCTACCACCAACCCCCTCCCAGCACATATGTCCACTAAAGCAGTGCCATTCTCATCCATCTCTGCAGGCACACCCCACTCACCAACCACTCCATCCACCTTTCAAACTTTTCCAAGCAGGCTTCCACATTTGTCCAAAACTCTTCTCTCTCTCTATTTACACGATCTTGCGTTGGCGCATACACGCCAGGAAAAAGGTGCGGTTTAATAGAAGGTGTATAATAGCGAAAAAAGAGAGGGACATGGCATGGAACAAATGGAAAAAGAGAGGTAATATCAGAACAAAGGAAGAATATAAAAGAACTAGAAATGAATATACAAGAATACGTAGAGAGGAAGAAAGGAACTTTGAAAAAGGTATAATTGAC
>JAGKTI010035663.1:0-11214 GCA_018397915.1 Birgus latro | reverse complement strand
CTACTACTACTACTACTACTACTACTACTACTACTACTACTACTACTACTACTACCACTACTACCACCACCACTGCTATGAATGGCATCCCCAAAAGTAAAATGTTCACAGTATAACCCTTTCAATGTGACAGGTTTTCCCAAAGTGTAAAAAATCGTCTGGAGGTAGGAAGATTAAAATACAAATGACATTCCCGAGATGAATGGACAAATTAGAGCATTTGGAGGATCTGCGGACGTGACAGTAATACCCTATTTTTACTGGGAATGGTTTGAAAGTTTAAATGATCCCTTTTCTTCTTTTTCTAGTACAGACAAGAGAAGATACACCTACCCGGATGTTTATTTGTCTGCAATTTTTTTCCCTCGGTTGACCAAAAGCGTCTGATTTTGACTTGAATGAAATGTCTTCGTATATCACCCTCCCTCTCTGATCACTGTTACCTCACTGTCTGCTCCTGACCCTCACTTTCCATGTCTCAGCCTCCCGTCAATTACTCCACCAAGTCCCCCAATTTATCTTCCATTGTCTTGGTGTGTGTGAGAGAGAGAGAGACGGTGTTGCTGGTAGCTCGCAGCACGTATTTACTTAATGTCAGTCCCTCTGTACTTCACCTTCTAGTTCCCAGTTAACAGACATCCTTGATATTTTTCTGATCTCTGTGTTCAAGATCTGTATTAATTATTTTTTCTCATTACAGTAATATTTTTCACTTGTATTTTCCCTAAGAGGGTAATACCTAATTCATTCACTCTTTGTATTACAGTTTTCTTCCAAGTCCCTTTCTAATTCTCTTTCTTCATCAAAAGTTTACAACATCCAAATATTTTAAAATGCAAATTTGCCTTTGCTGTTCCGGACACCCATTCCAAAAGTCTTATGGCATTGTCTAACCTTTTTTTCCCATCCCTTCACCGAACCAACCTCTCATCAGAAACGAAGTACTTGCTTCATCGCTTCTCCGTTGCTTTCACAACAGCTTACCATCCAGATTTTGTTTGAACATTATCTGATAATACATCACATCACAGGTAAATCATACCAACTTACCTGTTACTTGACACGTACCCACCATCGTGTCATATCAGCGTTGTGCCATTTACCGCGTCAGTGTACCACCATCTCCTTATATCATCAAAACATACTCACTCCCACCTCACTATATCACCACTGTCCTTTGTAAACCACATCATACCACCCTACCATTATGTGTATTGAATAGCCATCGTTTTACCAGTCTCGCGTGTCGCCACAAAACCACACCATTCAGCACCACCAAAGAGTTAACCCCCTCATGATCAGAACAACTTTAGGATTTTGTTCCCGCTAGTGCCAGATGTTTGTATTCAGATGAGAATGAATTGTAGGAAACTGAAAGTGTTGGGTTAGGTTAGATTAGGTTTCATATATTTTTTAAGTTACCCAAAGTTGTCCCACTGACATCTGAGTGATTTCATGTCGGGTCTGAATGGGTAAAAAAAAAAAATACAGTACCAACAATATTCGAGTTCAAGCTATTAATGCTGCTGTGACTACTTGACTTTTACGACACACCAAAAGAGGGATTATACTCTCACACGTTACTTGGCATTGGAGCAGTAACACCGACCAGCTCTCTTATGATACGGAAGGGGATGTTTGTGGAAAATTTCTGTGTGGCTATAATGGCGAAATTGATTTACATCCACAAACCATTCCCTGCAACAGCTAGGATCAAACCTGCGAGTACACTTGGCTTCTCCACTATAACTTCTGAATAATCTATCCAGCAAGAATGCCTTTTGAGACTTAACTGCTCGGTACTTGTTGCACAGGCTATTTTGTCGGCTGCGTAACCTTCGTGGCGCCATGAAACGATCAAAGGAGGGTGAGGGAGAGAGAGAGAAACTGACTTGGTAATCAAAGGAATGGGTTTGTATGTGTGTGTGTGTGTGTGTGTGTGTGTGTGTGTGTGTAGGTGGGTGGGTGGGTGTGTGTCAGTGCTCCTTTTTTATGCGACCGGCTCTTGGCATAAGACAGGGTGTCAGATTCTGATGGCCAGTAGACATGTGGCAAAAACACAACAATCCACATTATGCTCATGCCTCCGTGTGCTGTACTGATAACACATTATCCCCCACTGTTTGTGCTACTGGGAGTCAATAAGTATTTCACTACGTACAAGTGTTATGACAGCGGGACTATGCTGATGAAATGTCGTCGCACGAGAGTGAACCAGAAGTAAATCTAATTAATCGAATGTGAAAATCCTCCAGTCCTTATTCAGTACAAAGTCACTGAGATTCCTTACCACTGTGTCACTGTAATCACGCCTGCCATGCGAGGTCTTGCTTAGCTAGCTTAGTACAGCCTATAGAAAATTGCAAAAATGACGTTCAGGTTTGTGAGAGACGTTCTTTTCTTTGTCGCAGTATTTTCTCCTTATGAATAAAATTTTCCAGATATGTTACTGTACTTCGCCAGAGCTGTAATTCTACAAGTGAAATGACGTAAGGGCGGAAAAGCGTGGTGCGGAACGGAGACTTGCGAGAGGGAGAGAACATGAATTATTGATTCGGGAGTACGATCAGGAAGAAAAGAAAGTCGATTGGAAGAAAGGGACAGAGGAAGGGGCATAGATTCTTTCAAAGGGTCCGGTTACGAGTTCGAACCGTCTGCAAGAAATCCAATTCAAGTTTGTTATCATAATAGAAGGATAAGATCTGGGAAGGTAGATGGTGCAAGTGAATAACGTCTGGGAACGTGCAGGGTTCGGTGAGATTGTGCGCTGGGTAGAATCACTGGGGTGTTGAAGAAGCTTGGTGTGGAAGTTGGGTATGAATTAGATGGCGTAGTTATATAATTAATGTTTGCTGTCAAGAAATTATGTTACTTAGTTTTCGGCAAAATTCTTGTAGGGAAGGGTAAATGGATACGGTATATATCTAAGCCTTTCACTACGAGAAGCCTCCCGCAAAAAAAATAACAGTGCATGGCGTCAGAATTATGTATAGTATATAAAACAGAAGAACGAAACGAGAAAATGGAGATGTAAGTGAGAAAGAGGGAAATTGAAGGAAAAACAGAGGGAGGAATAGATGAAGGAAGAGCAGAGAGAGAAATAGACGAAGGAACAGCAAAAGGAGGAATGGTGGCGGGAAGAGCAAAGGAAGGAATAGAGGAAGGAAGAGCAGAGGGAGGAATGGATTAAGGAAGAGCAGAGAGAGGAAAATTTTTCTTGGAGTTAGCTTGAACGAAGCATGCAGAACATAAGGAAGTTAGAAAATTGGCTGCATGCAAGCCAGAAAAAGAAATTAGGTAGGCTTAGGTCGGACAACAAAAAAATCTGTTGTGAGAAGCAACGAGTGGATGGTACGAAGTTGAAGATATGTTGAGGATAGTGGCCCATGTGGTGTGTGGAGTATGGAGTGGTTGGGTGGGAGTATGGACTGGCAGGTGGGAAATGGGAGGCATATGATTATGGCTAGAGTAGATGGTAAGGGGTATGGAGTTGCTGAAGTAAAAGAGGAGGCATGTGGTGTGGATATGGCTGGTGTGGAGTTGACGATGTGAAGTGTAGAATGAAAGGTGTGAGTTGTGGAGTGGACGATGTGGAATGTGAAATAGCTTGTGTGGATTGACTGGTGTTTAGTGGCTGAAATGAAGTTGCTTGGGTGAAGTGCGTGGTGTGGAATGGCTGGTGGTGAGTGGCTGATGTGAGGTAGATGGTGTGGATTAACTGGTGTGGAATGGCTTGAGAGAAGTGGTTTGAGTGAAGTGACTGGCGTGGATTGGCTGGTGTGGAATGGCTGGTATGGAGTAGCTTAAGAAAAGTTGCTGGTTTTAAGTGGCTGGAGTGAAGTGGCTGTAGTGCATTGGCTGATGTGAAGTGCTCGATGTGGAATGGCTTCTGTGGAGTGGATGGTGTGGATTGGCTGATGTGGAGTGGATGGTGTGGAGTACCCGGTGTGGATTGGCTGGTGTGGAGTGGCTCGAGGGCAGTAGGAGGTATGTGACGTGGAGTGGAGTACGTGGTCGAGGAATGGAGGAGAGGTAAACCCTTCAGCCCAACAACGTTTTATTATTTTGTTCCTGCTACCTACATATGAAATTTTCAGTTTAAGGAAGACATCTGGTAATGGAGGGGTTAATGGAGGCTATACTTGGCCTCTGCAGTTTCCACATCCTCTCCTAAGCCGAATAAAACCGTGAGACGTGGCAAGAAAGAATAAGAAAATACGTCTTTGTAGGACAGCGGTTAATTCTTTCACTGCTGTAGGGGACAAGAAATTAGAACAAAGGGAGACGAAGTGAGCTAGGGAAAAGAAGTGACAGGAGAGGAAATAGTCAGAGATGAGGGAGAGGATACGAGAAAACAGGGAGAAGTGAGAACAGTTGGACAAAAAGTGAAACAAGGCAGGGAAATGATAAATAAGAGATATGGAATGAGTGAAGAAAGCAGAAGGACAGGAAGTGAAAGACATGAAAGGAGATATAGCAAGAAAAGAAAATGGAAGAAGAGTGAGAGGAAGCTAGAACAAGGAAAATAAAAATAAGATAGGAATCACTCAGGCAGCGTATGCATCAGCCAACGCAAATAAATTTTATGATTTCCTGCATCCGGAACCGGACTCACCTCAAAATCGGATCAACTCTCCTTGATCCACAGTCCGCCTATTCATCAAATTTAAGGAAATCCGATAACAACTTTCTGAGATATCGTGTACACAAACAAGCGTAAATGGGAGAATGCATAACTTCCTGCAACTTGATTGGCATTGACGAAGGTAAATATAGACAGACGATGTATGACGGGTTTATTCAGCTTAAGGATAATTTGCGGTACAGGGGTTCGAAAAATTCTCCATTAACCTGTCATCTACGATGCCCGCTTTTACACTTACAGTAAAATGGGACTGCATTACCAGAGACCAAGTCTAGTTTCGTACCCATATCCCAGTTACTTCCCAAAATCGTCAGACCTGTTAAAGATTATGATTTGGGGGTTTGTACAACATATTCAGAAAGACAATTATTGTACGTTATTGTTACTACCGTCCTCCTCGATTATGTTATTTAGTTTGGGAAAGACCCTTCTTAGTGAATTGGTGTGGACTGGGTTACTGGGTAATAAATATTACAGAGTAGTGGTCATTTTTGTAAAAAATTCTTAATTAGTCTACAGGACGAACAAGTCTCCATGACAGTTAATTGTTATCACTCCTCTCTGCTTTTTATATATTTTTTTCACTCTAATATTTATTTTTTAATGCTAATTCTCCGTACGTTTGTGAAATGCTTGGTATCTTTATCAGTGAAGACGAAGGCATACACAATCAATCTTAGACACAACTTAAGATCAGGGAAGTTTATTAACAGTCTCAAGGACGGACTCACAAACTTCAGATACGCTGCATTCTGTGACTTTTTTTTTCAAGAAAAGTAAGCAACATGGGAAGTTTCTGCGTTCTCTTTTCCTTTTCCCTCAAGGAAAAACAATGATTAAACAAGACAGGTAAATAATGGCAGGCATGGTTATGACGGAAATACGGTGGAAGGGTTGTAGTGTTCTCGTCGCGTGTTCTACGACTACGTGATGTTGTGGCGAAAAATTAAAGTTGGTGCTGAGAGTATAGGTATTCATACACTTCTCTACTCACACCATGTCCATTCAAACAGATGACACATGCAGACCCCAACACACACAAACATATCTATTACAACACTGACACTCACATGTACTACTCTCAGTACAGAAATTAAAACTGTCTTTCCTTTCAGCTAAAATATTCTTTAATTTCCATAATGTTTACACTACATGTTTGTGGGATATAAAGATAGCTTGATTGTGATGGTAAATAGAGTGAATGATAACGAGGCTGATGATAATGATCATGGTGTTATAATGTAGAGAACGATGACGAGTCTGAAAATGATGATGATGATGATTTCCGTAGCATTTTTATGATAAAAGTAACAGAATAGTTTTGAGAACATACAAGTAAGTTGAGAGAACTGAGAAATGGACAGTACCTTAAAATGGGCAGCTTTAGAATTTATCTTGTTCTGATTTTTGTTTCATTCTACTGACTATTCGTAAATTAGTTCTGGTGTTTTTGCTGTTGTGTGCGGGGACAGCATCTCGTTCAGTTCTTCATTTCCGAACAAATTAACAGGGGAAAAAAAGGATTAGTCAGGATGAAAGCTGTAAACTAGTATTTTAGATTAATTCCTGTTGTTTGCTGTATTTTACTGATTATATGTAAATTAGTTTCTGTGCTTTTACTTTCGTGTGCGGTGACGGCATCCCATTCAGTCGTTTTATTCTAGGCGAAATATCAAAGATTTTTTTTAAAAGTAAATCAGTAAGTCATGAGTATTTGTTATTAGTTCCTGCTGTTCTTGGCATTCTATTGATTATACGTAAATTAATTTGGGTGATTTTGCTACCGTGTGGCAGCGTTTCATTCGGACTATCTGTTCAAAGCAAAATGCAGAAGATTTTTTGACGAGATTAGTAAACAATAAGAAATGGAAACCAGTATTCGAGATATATTTCTTGTTCTTCCATACGTTCTGTTGATTATACGTAATTTCGTTTGGGTGTTTTTGCTGATGTTGGCGGTGGTAGCGTCTTATTCAGTGCATGAGTTGTGATGCAAATATTTGAACAGATTAGCAAAAGATGAGAACTGGAAATCAGTATTTGAAATTATTTCCTGCTGTTCCATGCATTCTTCTGATTATACGCAAATTAGCTGGGGCTTGCTTTGTCTTTCTTGTGGGGTGAGTGCATCTTATTCAGTTCTTTACGCTGAGCCCAATTGGATCAGGGTGAGGCCCGTCGCTGGAGGCCTCTTGATGTCAACATTGGGCCACACGGGAGGAGAAGCAGGAGACGCATACCCAGACAGAGGGAGCAAGAGAAGAAGAAGGAAAAAAATTTAGAAGCAAAAGAGGCAGAATAAGAAGGAGGATGAGGAAGAAAAAAAAGAAGAAGAAAAAGAAGGAAAAGCAGGAGAAGCAGATCGAGGCAGAAGAAAAGAAAAAAAAAAAGATGAGCAACAATGGGGTAAGCAGAAGGGGCAGACAAGGCAGAGGAAAAGAGAAAGTAAATAGGAGAAGGAAGGGAGAAAGGACTACGGTGAGAGGCAAAATGCAGATTCACAAGTACGAGAGACAGAACGAAGTAAAAAATGAATGCAGGAAAGACAGGAGTGAAAAAAAAGAGAAAATGGTAGAAATTTAGAAGCAATGGAGAAAATAAGGATAGGAAGGGACAAGCAAACGATTGGACACCGACGCAGAGGAAGATAGAGATGAAGGAGGAAGAAGAGATGGAGAAAGTTTAAGGAAAGACAGAGAAACAAAAGAAGCAACAGAGACAGATCGAGGCAGAAGAAGGGAGAAAAGGAAGAGAATGGGGTAGGGAGTGGGAAGAAGGAGAACTTGGGGGAACAAACCAAAGAGGGGGAGGAGGGAGTGGAGAAAGAGGAAGAAAGGAAGAAAAGGAAATGAAGAAGTGGGAGAGGAAAGTAAAGATGACACGAGAGCAGAAGCACTACTCCCTTTTCCTCCAGTCATGCAGGTGTAGACATATATACACTGTACAGTCGACTGCTGCAAGTCGTGCCCAAAGGGAATATGGGACCTTGCAAATATTTCTTCTCTACCTTAATGGACCTCGTGCAGTTGATAGGCATTAATCTAAACCTTCTCCTTGGTCACAGTTTCAAGATCGTAAATAATATTTAGGTGTTTCCGTATCCTTGCAGCTGTAAATGTCAAGCATGTTGACAGGATCTTGTAAAAGAAAAGAAAAAAATCGAGCTCTCCTAGTTCTATGAGTAAACGGCATAAAGCTATAGGTTCTCTGCATCCAAAAATACTTACTAGAAATAATCCATATCCACCTAGAAACAAATTTGACAAAACCATATCCCAACAACATGAACAAGAACACGAGAACAGCGCTTAGGTATATCCTCAGCAGTAAATAAATAAATAAATATCACCCAGATTTTATTCCTATCCACCAAAAGCAATTTTGCCAAATCGATTCCCAGCCGCAAGAATCAGTACGTCGTCATCAAAGCAAAGAGAAACAATCGCCAGCAAGAGAACAAAGGAGACTGGGAGAGGACGATAAGAGGAAGGAAAACAATAGGAAAAACGAGACGCCGAAAGAAAGGAAATCCGGATTCAGAGGAAACACGACAAAGAAGGAGAGTAACTGCTGCTAACTACATCACACACGGACTCAGGCTGTCTCTCTCTCGCTCTCTCTCTCTCTCTCTCTCTCTCTCTCTCTCTCTCTCTTTGCCTGTCTGTCAGTCTGCCTCTTAGCATAATTGTGGAAAACTGGTCGGATGAAACTGCACCAAATTTAGGATAGTGATCGTAGACCAACAAAGGAACAAGGGATGATATTAGAGGCAAAGATAGGTCAGAGGTCAGGGTCACAGGGAAATGGTGGGGATGGTGGTCTTGGCGGAATTATGAGGTCTCTAATGTTCTTGCTATACCCGGGATCGAAAAAGGAAAAGCAAGCTCCACTTTTCACAATAGTATTAAAACGTATTGTGGAAAATCAAGGAAGTCAGACCTCTCCACCTCGTTGCTGACTGTGTGATGCAAAGGAGTATGTAGCCTAAGCATTTGCCATCCTCAGAGGTGGTATAAAACTGACGGTCATATATTGGAGCTATAACTTCAGCTTCGGGTACTGCGATTCAACCCCCTCAACCCAGTGACGCATTTTTGTTCAAATTTTATTACCTCTAGACGATTTTATTCAACCTTGGATGGACCTTTTGTAGTGAAGGGGGCCAGCGAAGTCTATTGTTAACCTGTTCAAAAGGTCTCCCCTAAGCTGAATGAAATTATCTGGATACAACAGGAATGGAACGAACCACATCTTAGGACTGAAGGGGTTAATAAAACTGTTGACTGCTGCTTCTGAGCCGCTGATCACGACTGCAGATGACGTGGACAGTGGCTTTCACACTTTAACCCCCTAATCAAGTGACGTATATGTTGCTTTTGATATGGACAAAATTTTGTTCTTCTAGAATAAAATTTAGGAAACTGGGGAGGGTAACATATAAATTTCAGCAGCCCCATCAGCATTACAAATCCTTTCCTAGGTTGAGTAGAATCTCAGTAAAAAAAAAAAATTAAATGTGAAAACATATCAGCTACTCGTAATTGCTTGGATTAAGGCTCACAGCAGCCGTGGAGAATGCTGACCTTGTTTTTCCATAAAACATTTGGCCTAGCATGTGTTTCTGTAAACAAACTTAGGTCTGGTAATTATATTCGCATTTTAATGGTCACGTGATGCTGTTTACCAAAATACTTTGCAGTGACTGATATGACTTTACCCTTTCCATGATGCAACTGTATTCGCCGTTTCATGTTGAATCTTAGATTGTGTCTCAGGATTGCCGTACTACTGTATACTTCCCGATAAACGCTTGAATGTCCTGTTAGGTTAGTCTTGACATTTAAGGTGAGGATGGCTAGGCACTTACCCTTGAGTGGCATTATATCAGCATTAAACCTCAACTACCCCTCCCCACTAGCACGGGTGTAATAAGAAAGCGAACAGAGAGAAAAGGACAAGGAAATCAAATGAGAAGTGAACTACAGCACTTCCTAGTTTGCCCCCTAACAGCAGTTCATACTTATTTCAGTGTGTGTTATATCTATCCGTGAGTGGTAAAAATGGGGAAAAAAGTCTTGACCAAGAGTCAACACTGTACTGTGTAGTGTAAGAAAGAAACTAAGGTTTATGATTCAGTGAACAAATATTGACGAAGGAAGTAAGACCAATAAAACGCTTCAATAGCAGGTAGAAAGTATATATATTAGAACCATATCTCTATGTTCGTGGGGAAAAAAACTCAAGATATATATGGGCAGCGTTCTTGGTGTTCTACGTTATTTTTATACAGTAAATTTACTCCAAGGAAGCACAAGATGAATCTACGTCCGGTCATTGGCAAAGAAGCAGGACAGGCACATCCGTCGCCACATTATAAAGATGGACATGATAGTGAAAACAGTCTTGTGATGATATTGAATGCCAGGCCAGGGTGAAGGGAAGGGAAAGACAAGAAGACTTAGATTAATGCCTGTCTCCTTCACGAGGGTCATTAAGGCAAACTGACGACTGTATCCAAGCCCCAGTCCTCCCTTAGAGTAAGACTCACAACAAGCGAATTCACACTCAGACCTCTTTTGTACTGATGGATGATGAACAAGGTCAAGGAGAATACCCATTTTTTCCCAAGAACTTGAACAGCTTTTTTTTTTTTTTTACTAGGTATACCATCCCCCCCCCCCCCCCCACACACAACTGAAAAGGTTAATGAAGGCTAAAATTATCTAACATCTCCAGTTTGATAAGTCTTTGCAAACCTAAATGAAGTTGTCTAAAGATAATCAAGATATAATGGAAAATTGCAGTATGTGTGCGTTATGATGAAGTAAAATTTTCGGTCGTGAATATTAGCTTCACTAAGATAATATTTAACCGCACCTAACCCTGTTTTCTTTCATTTTTTGGTTTATTTATTCCCTTATCTCTCTATCAACAGAGACTCACCAGCCAACAACGACCGGCATGCTTATTATCTATTTTTATGGAGAAACAAACTCTCACACATTGAAGCTGTTTCTAGCAAGGGAATACATGATTAGCAGAGGAGCGTAAATAAATGAATAGGCAACAAGTCGGGTCGAAACTGTTGTGCCTTCACTTAAAACACAATTTCTTTTTATCCTTCTATCTGCCTTTCTATCTCTCTATCTATCTACTGCCAGATATCTTAATCTAGTAAAGGGTGGCCACAAGCAAATCTCCTTCACGTCACCCAAATTTTTACTTTTTGGATAACTTACAGCACGTGGACATTAATTTTCTACCATTTGCCTTTACAAATAACTAAACTTTTTATTATATTCAGCTTTATGCGTGGTTTGTCTAAATGCTGGTTCCATAGAAAAGGAGTTAATTTTAGAGCATAATTCACCACGATATAACACTCCCCTGAAGCCGAAATTAACGGTCCTTGTTGTAAAAGCAAATATGACACAAATCGAAGAGAATTTTATACGTGTTATTGGCAAGAGAATATGGCATCAGAGTGACAGCGGGTATAGCATCTGTAATATTCAAACACCAGCATTTGTGTATGTGTGTGTGTGTGTGTGTGTGTGTGTGTGTGTGTG
>JAGKTI010035662.1:0-11214 GCA_018397915.1 Birgus latro | reverse complement strand
TGTCCTCCTCCTCCTCCTCCTCCTTCTCTATCTGTCTCTCTGTCTCTCTCTCTCGTTTTTAGCACACACACGATATCCATGCCGTGCAAGGACCGGATGCCTGAAAAGCTCAAATTTTACGTTGGTCAGGTAGTTAGAACAGTCCAGTCTGAGTGACGAGCTATAAAAGTGTACGTGAGTGCTATCCTCAAGACATGCTTTGGAATTTTTATGTTCATGTAATACGATCAGGGGAAATAGGACTGGAACACCTCAGGGAACTGGCGGTTAAGCCTATGCCCAGAGTCGAAAGCATATACAGTAAATAAATAAATAAATAAGTAAATAATCAAGTAAGACATTTGACTACGTATTGTGAAACTTTGCTGGTATATACTCCGGCCAGGGTCAGACTATATTAGTGAAAAACGGAGAAATCTGCCACGGGAGAAACGTGTTAAACTATCTCGATTGGAACTACTGCCCAGAAATGCGAACTCTACTTTAATCCAGCTAACGCCTGATGTTACAGTTTTATTTTTTTTTTTTTCTTAGTTGACCTTGGCNCAATGGAATCCTAGCTAGCCTTAGGTCCGTATACTTTGAAGAGGTTTATACTAAAATTTTTTGTAAACTGTATATCCTTTCTAGAAATCTTCCTAATCTGCATTTCTCTTTGTTCATCCTATCTCTTGTTTATGCCTGATCCCAGAGATCACCAGAAAAATTAATCTCAACTTTCTCTGTCTCAGTCTACTATCATTTCCATTATTTTTTTTTTAATTGTTTTCACAGACTTTCTGTTGACATGGCTTCCTTTCATTACTCGCTCATTGTACTGCATCAGTCTCTCTCATTACCTCATTTTTTGTTCTCTCTCTCTCTCTTGCTTTCTCTTTAGTTTGCACAATATTCTGCTCTTACCTCATTCATTTGCATCTCTCTTCTCACCCTTTTATCCTTGCCTCATTCACAGGCACTTTTCCTCCCTTTTTCAGGTTTTCTTTTTCATGCCTTCTTGTTCTCATACGTACACTACCTTCCTTTCATAGCCTTTTTTCCCATTACGGTACACTTTTAAAAATTTCATCTTCGTGCATTCTTATTTACAATTTTTCTATTTTAATTCTTAGCATACCTCTTTTTTTCTCACCATATTTCTTTCACAGCTTTTATGCCTTTGTTATAATGCTTCTTCCTCTGTTTTCCTTTTCCTACTCAGTATGTTTTTTACGAGTCGCTCTTGCTTTCTTCAACTAATTTCCTTCTTATTATAGTGTTCCTGTAATTTACCCTTCTCTTTTATTACACCTCCTTTACTGTCCTCCTTCTACTTCTTCTTTCATTCCTCTCTCATTCCCTCTCCCTCATTCTCTTCTCTTTTATTCCCAGTCTATTAGTGTCCTTCTCCTTTTTCATTACATCTCATTTCTCGTATTCCCTCTGTCTTATTCTGTCTCTTCCTCGCCCTTCTTCTTATTCCCTGTCTCACACTTGGCTTCTCTTCCTTCCTTTAACCTCTTCTTGCTTCTTCCTTCTCTCTTACTTTCCTTCATTCCTTCTTCCCTTTCTTTTCCTCCTTACCCCCTCTCTTACTTCTCTGCTCCAACATTTCTTGCCTTCCGTGTTACTTACTCCACTTTTTCTTCATCTCCTTTACTTCCTGCCTTCCTTCCCCCTCCTTTACTCCTCTTATCTCCCCTCCATTTCCGTCCTTCTCCTCCCCTTCTTTCCTCCTTCACTATTTTCATCTTCCCCTCCTCTTTCTCTTCCCCTTCTTTTCCTTTCCTCCACAGTCCATCACCCATTCCCCCCTCCCCTCCCCGTCGGTCACTCCGGTCACCCATTTCAGCGTGTTTGCAAGAGAATCGCATCCATCTACCCCCCCTTCTCTCCATCCTCCCCCCCCCTCCCCCCCCCTTCCATCCCCCCCTCCACTCACTCGCTCACTCCCACCCACGTCTCTGCCCTTCATATCTCTTTCCACGAGAGAACCGCATTCATTCCCTCACGCCGTTGCGTTCAAACCCCCATCACTCACCAAACTCCCATCCACACCAACCAACTTTATCCTCAATCCCCTACCCTCCCAATCCTCACCACACTTCACTCCCATCCCTCCCCACCCACATTTCACTGCCTTCACCCAACCCCATCCACACTTCCCTGCTCCCACCTCACTCCATCTATACACCTCTTCCACGCTTCCTTATCCCAGCTCCATCCCATCGACCCCTCCCAGTCACCCCACATCCGTCCCGTCCCTTCTCTCCTCCACTATCTCCGACCCATTCACATTCCCACTTCCTCCTCATCCCTTTCAAACCTCCTCCTCCTCCTCCTGCACTCTACTGCACGTACTCCTGCCTTTCACTCCTCCTCCTCTTCCCCTTTTCTGTTTTTCTTCCAAACCAACTTTATCCTTCTCCACCATCCTTCACCTCCTTTCCTTCTCTCCTCATAATGTCCTGAATGGAGCTGAGTCGGATCTTAGAGAGAGAGAGAGAGAGAGAGAGAGAGAGAGAGAGAGAGAGAGAGAGAGAGAGAGAGAGAGAGAGAGAGAGAGAGAGAGGAAGAAGAGATAGAAGAGAGAGGAGCTGATAAATGAAGACGGAATAAAGGTGGTGAGAAATGACTTGTACCCAATCGTATATAGTGCCATATTTTGAGGAGATATCTTATTTTAGAGCATCATAGAATTTTACATACTCAGCTTTAAGATTTAAAAGATCCTTAAAACTAAGAAAATGATGAAATTTGCAAACAGATGAACGGTGAACAAAAAGAGAGATTGTAAGATGAATGATAGATGGATAGAGAATTCGTGGCTAAATCGATAGACGGTTAAATGAATAGAGATTGACTGGCGCACAGATACATATAGACTGGCAGATAGATTGACAGACACGCGTACAAACAGGCAGACATAGATACAGACCGATAAAAAGATAGATACAGAGAGACAGATACCGGTACTTCGATAAATGATAGAAACTGGCAAGGCGGATTTGGATATGGAATAAAAATCGAATAAGGAAGAGGCTGTAAGGAAGCGAGGGTAAATTGAACGGTAGAAAATAAAAGTGCAAAAAATAGCCAACAAATTTCTGTCCTCGGGAACAGGAAAAGGCGACAACGATGAATGAGAATGATTTAAGAGATGGTAAGGAGAGGGAAAAGAAAGTGAGGAGAGAATGAAGAGAAGAGGAAAAGATGAGGGAAGAGAGAGGGGATGGAAACTGAAGGAGGGATAGAGGAAGAGGAACAAAATGAGGAGAAGAGAGTGAATATCGAAGAATAAACTGGGAGATGGTTGGAGGAAACGAAGAAAGTGAAAATAGGAAAGACAAAAGAGAAAGGGTGTAAGAGAAAAACTGGAGAAAGGAAAGTTGAGAATTTAGGAGGTGCAAGGAAAAAAATGAAGAAAGAAAGAATAAAGGGAATGATAAAAACGAAAGGAAATGGAAAGAGAGGAAAGAGAAGATTGAAGACAAGATAAACTAGCTATAACAGAGAAGGTGCAAGGGAAGGAAAAGAGGAAGAGGGAGGAGAAAGGAAACTAGAGGAAGGGGAGAGAAAATTAAGAGGAGGAGGAGGAGGAGGGCATGAAAGCGAGGAGAATTGGGTCTGAAATGGAATCTTGGAAATGTTTGAAAATATTAGAGAGAAAATAAAAGATGATAGAAGAAAAAATGTTCCCAGGTATATAATTTCGGGGATATCAGAGAAAAATAATAAAATACGATGTTAAGAATGGAAGAATTTTAACTCTATATACACATACAAATTCTGAGATATAATAAAGGAAATATAATATCATTTAAGGTGTAAAAAATATATATCTAGGCAACCACATTCAGTTACAAATGTGTCAAGAAGTAGTTTAAAGATTATATAAATTACTTAAGAATTATAGTCCCATACCTACGGAGAATTTCGGCATGTTGGTATAATTCTTCCACTTACATAGTTGCGGATGTAATTATCGATTCACCTCAACACGATAAATAGCAGTGAGTTTCGAAATCCAGTGATGTGATCTTGAGGGCCCAGCAAAATATTCGTGACATTGATCCGTTTAACTGTGGAACGATACTTGTGACCGCAACTGTACATAGTTCACTATACTGTGAAATGAAGACACGATACAAAGAAATCATTGAGAAGGAATATGAGTGGAAAATATCCCGTTGGTACGATGGCACTTTTTTTTCGTTGCTGTTAGCAGATTATTTTATTCAGTTTAGTAGACACTTCTCAAAGCGATGGAATGAAAAAAAAACAGTTCCCATCAACCTCTTTAATACAATGACCTAAAACTCTCCTCCTTATTGCCGCCAGACCAGTTTATTCAGATTGGGGAAGACCTCACCTTAAGGGATTAGAAACCGTCTCAGTCACCCCCTTTAGTAGACCCTGTTATTTGGGTGGGGAGACACGATTTGTAGTAAATTTGGCTAAAACAGTCTCCATTAACCCGTTCAGTACGACCACTTAAAAAAATTATCTTTCTACAACCAGACCACTTATCATGCTTAGTGGAGTCCAATCGTAGTGAGTGGTTTAACTGTAAACCGATAAGAATGATACGAACATTAATTTAAGCCCCATCAGTACCAGAGGTCTTATTAATACGAGAGATCTTTCCAAAGTTCAGTAAATTTGTTAGGAGATAGGAAGATAACTGTGAAAAGGCGTCAGAAGGAGCTAAATATAAAGCAGAAAGGCAGTGGTAGGATAAGAAGAGCAGTCCTAATTTAGACAATAAAATCGCTGAAGGGTACCATGGATGAAATTTGAAAATCGCCGTCTTAATGAAATAATTAATCTTTACAGCGCGATGACTAGTTTTTCGCCTTAATTCTGGTCACCAGACTATTTTTTTTTTTTCCAGCCTGTAGTAAAGGTGTTAATGAATGTTATATATAAACCTTCCAGTCAGATAAGTTTGCTTTTAGCTGAACAAAATCGTCTTCAGGTAATAAGAAAGGCGTCCTCGTTTTTGAAGGGTTAATGATGTTTTATGTAACCCCTCCAGTTCGAGCAGTGTCTCCTTAAGGTGAGCAGAAGCATGTGGTGGCAGCTAGGACGAAAAATATAAAAATATCGTTGGGCTTCGAGGAAAGGGAAGGACTGAATCACTTCCAGGAAATTGTAAAGAGTTTGGGGATGAAGGGGAGTGGGGAGGAGATAAGATGGGATTATGGAGAGGCGAGGGGAAGCAAGAAGGGGAAGAGAGGGGATGATGCAGGGGCTGAGAGAGGGGTAGAGAGGTGTTGAAGTTAGGGGAAGAGGAAGAGGGAAAGATGGAGTAGAAGAGGGGATGTTAGGACAGAAAGGAGACAGCAAGAAGAGGAAGAGACGGGATGATGCAGAGACTAAGAGAGGGATATGGAGGTGATCGAGTGGGGCAAGAGTGAAGGGGAAAGATTGAGTACAAGAGGGGAAAATAAGAATGGAATGAGTGGGGATGATGTAGAACAGGAGAAAATTATAGAGGCAAAGGAGTAATTGGCAGAGGAATAGGGAGGGATGATAAAGTGAAGAGTAGGGAAGGTTAAAGGAGAAGGGGGGGGGGAGATAACGTAGAGACTGAGAGAGGGATGAGAAGTGATAGAATGAGGATAAATGGGAGGGGGAAGATAGACCTGACGAAGTGAAGGACAGAAAATGGGAAGGCAAGAAAGAGAAGAGAGAGAGAGAGAGAGGATGAGACACTAAAAGAGGAATATATAGTTGATGGAATGAAGGCAAGAGGCGGACAGACGAAGGGAAAGAAAGGGATAATGCTGTGGCTAAGAGTGATACATAGGTAACTAGAAAGCACTCAGAGAGTGTATACCTCCGCCAATGCCATAGTCAGTAAAAAGGATCCGGATCCGGATCCACCCCGAAATTTAATCAATTCTTTCTTGGTTTATGGCCTACTCTCCCACAAAATTTCGTTGAAACTCATTGAGAACTTTTGGAGATATTGTGTGTGATACTCCGGATCCAGATCCGCCCCTGAATTTAATCATTTCTTCCTTGNAGAAAGGGATAATGCAGTGGCTAAGAGTGATACATAGGTAACTAGAAAGCTCTCAGAGAGTGTATACCTCAGCCAATGCCATAGTCAGCAAAAAGGATCCGGATCCGGATCCGGATCCACCCTGAAATTTAATCAATTCTTTCTTGATGTATGGCCTACTCTCCCACAAAATTTCATTGAAACTCATTGAGAAATTTTGGAGATATTGTGTGTGATACTCCGGATCCAGATCCGCCCCTGAATTTAATCATTTCTTCCTTGGCCCATGACCCACTCTTCCTCAAAATTTAATCGAAATCCGCTCATAACTTTTTGAGTAATCCTGGATCCTTATCCGTGGATGTAGGATCCAGATCCGCCCTAAAATTTAATCAATTCTTTCATGGTCTATGGCCCACTTTTCCAAAAAATTTCATCGAAATTCATAGAGAACTTTTGGAGATATTGTGCGGGACTCACCGGATCCGGATCAGGGCCAAAATTTAACAATTTCTTCCTTGGCTCATGGCCCACCCTTCCACAAAATTTCATCAAAATCCGTTTATAACTTTTTGAGTAATCCTGCTAACAGATAAACAAACCAACGCGGGGTAAAACATAACCTCCTTGGTGGAGGTAATAAGTGAGGAGAAGAAAGCAGCATCTAAGAAGGGAGAGGTGTTTCTGTTTGCCCGGAATTACCCCGCAGGTTAGTATCAGAGATCGGTAATGATTTATTAGGTTCACCACCATCAACATAATAATTTCTAAATTCATCTGTTTTCGGTTTTGAGACCGTGACCTCACTACTATCTTTTCTCATTTATAAATTAATCTGTTTCCAGTTTTGAGAGTGTAACCCCTCCTTTATTTTTTTCCCCTACCGGGTATTAATCTCTCAGTTCACCCTTATATTCTTTCACTCCGAGTATCTCTCAGCTTTTTACTTCTACACTCCTCTCAGTTTCACCTTGCGTACCACAGTCATGTGAAGGACAGTCGTCCATACGATATTTTTCGACTATGAGGTCATTGAAGCAACTTAACCCTTTTCTCTCTACAATTATAAAATTAACTGGGTTTCTATATTTATTACAACCCATTAATATAATTTATATTTATCGACTTCTATGTGCTTAAAATATGACAGACTTATGCACAAATTTCTTCTCTTAAATATTCTTCTGCCGACCTCCTGGGATCCATTCTTCTATAACTCTATCTGTCTATCTATTGCCAGACGCCTTAATCCCGCACGGGGTGGCCACAAACAAATCGCCTCCATGTCACTCTGTCCCCTGCCATTTCACTACCACGCTCCCAACTCACACCCTCCTCTCTCATAACTCACAGGACCCAAATCAGCTCATCATATCGAATCATCCCATCGCAAACGCTTTAAAATGACTATACATGAATTCTGTCACTGAACAGTTAATTGCAAAACCTGTCTTCCATTTTTACACTTCTGTCACCACTCAGTGCATATACGATAATCAAAACCATTACGATGCAGAATTATGTGTTACAACAAAATAATTTTCAGTATAATCTTCGAACTGCGTTCCCCACGAGCCTCTGTCCTCGGTTGAGTTGTATGTTTATGGCACCAGTGTTCTGTATGTGTTGTAGGGTCGCAGATGCTCTGTAGCTCTGCCGCATTGCTCCAGCACTCAGCTCAAATATTCAAAACCTCCCTACCCAGTTTTGTCTGCGCCTATGGAAGAGGTAGAGGGGAGCACAAAATGGAAAAAAGGACGGTAGGACATTTTTGAGAAGTAAGAACGGAATATTGGAAGAACAGACGGAACGAAAAAGAGGACGTAAGAAAGGGAAGAAAAAAAAAGAGGAAGGTAAAGAGACCGTGAGAAGAATTTAGAGGTGATCGAGTGGGGGAAGGAGGGAGAGGTGAGATGGAGAAAAGTAGGGAAGGGGAAGGTGGGGAAAGAGGGAACTATAAGGAGACTAAGAAATGGGTATAGAGATGACAGGGTGAAAAGAAGAGGGAGAACATAAGATGGTTAGACAAGAAGGGGAATTGAGGGAAGCATGAGACTAAGAGGAGAATTTAGAGGTGGAGTGAGGGAACGAGAGAGAGGGAAGATAGAACAGAAGAAGGGAGTTACGATAGGGGGTAGAGGGAAGGAAAGATGGAGTAGGAAAGAAATGAAGAAAGGAGAAATAATGGAAAAACGGAGACGGACTGTACATTAGGCAAGGGGAAGGAAGGAAGGAAAGTAGGAAGGAAAGAAAGAAGGAAGGAAGGAAAGGGAGCAGAGGACAGAGGAAGCAGGAAACGATAAAACTAGGATGAAAGAAACAGCAGAAGAGAGCAAGTATTGATGGGTTAAGACGGTGTGATACAAAGGTTGAATGGGATTGAGAGAGAGAGAGAGAGAGAGAGAGAGAGAGAGAGAGAGAGAGAGAGAGAGAGAGAGAGAGAGAGAGAGAGACGAGGGAAGATGGAAGAGGGTAAACTAATATAAAGAAAACATGGTGTCGGTCTCTCACTGGCCTCCAGACTCTGCCTTCTGGTACGGCGGCCATGTAAAACTTCTTCGGATTCTTTCAGTTCCCACGTTCCGCTGAGTTCCACCAGCTTTGCTCTTCCTGAAGCCTGTAAACTAACCTTCGACAGCATCCAGGAATTCCTGTGATACTGACTGTAGGTCGTACGCCTTTACTTGGTGGTGATTTTCGTCCTTTTGCAGCAAATTTCCTAAGCTTTGGCAGGATCTATCTGGACTGCGACTCTACATCCCTTCCATAGCACTTCTTTGTAACAGCGTAGCCTATTTTAGTGTTCATTGCGTGTTACAGCTGAGTATTCAAGGTGGTAATTTTAAACCAAAGTAAAATGGACAGACTATAGATGTGTTTGCGTTTAAAAATATTGGTGATGATGTTCCTGGAATCCTCTGACGCTGCCAAGGAATAATAAAAGTGTAAGTTTCATATTTTTACTTATCGTAGAACGTGCAAGCCTCCTTCAACACCACCAACTCAGATTATGCTAAAGAGATGCGCATACATTTAGGAATGTGAGTGGCGCTGTTTGTTGAATCGCTGAATTACAGAGAACTGGTCAGATACTGTCTCGTACATTAACTTTTCCTAAAACGTGTAAAGCAGCCTTCCATAGCTCCCGGAATCTGCTCATTCTAACTAGTTGCCAGATTGGTTAAGAGTTTGGATGGCCTGGTTTCTGGAATTACTCGAGCTACCTAGGAATATTCAGGTTACAGTACAAGTTTCATATTATCTATCACCGCGGTGGCCGTGTGGTTATCACTGCGTGCTACGAAGTTGCCTGGCCAACAGAGCAAAGGTTTTAATCCTGATGGTGGCAGTTGGCGCCACTCGACTTAGGTTTTCATATTTGTGAGTCGTTAGATAAAATAAGTACGTATATTAACACACAGACGAGGTAACTGTGGGAACCTGGATGATACAGCGCCCTTGCATTCCAGAACAGTGAGAGAATACCCCGCGACAAGCCCAAAAGGCCTGAGTTATGAAGTTGAACACGGTCGCTAAGTACCTCATGGCATCTGCCCCACATTATATTGCGTATACTAGAACATGTAAACCACTTTGTACAACCGGATATTAGATATATACGAGCTAGGTGCGCATAAGTTTAGGAAAATAAATGGTAATGTTTTAGGACTCTCGTACGGGAAGAAGAGTACTGTCTTATATGTTTATTTTCTCAATATGCAAAACAGCTTTCTACAGCCTCCAGGAACTCGACTGTTACAAAGTACTGTAGATGCGGAGTAGTGGGAGTGGTTGAGGAATATACGGTAGAACTTGTGTTCTTGTTATCATTTAAGTTACCGAAAAATCATGTTGGGGGTTAGTAATATTTCTTTTCCAAGAACACAGTATTAACTGTCTACAGCTTGTAGGAACTCGAGAAATTAACTAGATGCGCATGTGTTTAGGAAAATGGGTGATTGTGTTTCTTAAATCGCCACGGGTACTCAGAACACTCACGTCGAGAGCTATAAGTCAAAATTTGGCCTATCGCCTCTTGTACAGTACCTCACACCTTCCTCTACTGGCTGTTTTTCCAAAGCTGATAGAAGCTTGGTATGTTCCTCTGCCCTTAAATAATTCTTCCTGAAATGATGTGTCAGGGAATAAAGTGATGGACATGCCTCAGGTGTGAAGTAGCAAGGCCCACTGGAACATTAAGTAAACTCTTGTCCCCGAATGCACATGCTTTGCTTTCCTAAAACTTGTAAACCAACCTTTTATTTCTTCCTAGAACTTGAGCGATACCAAATATACGAGTAAAACTTTTGGATTTTGGATGATAGGGTTTTTAGAATCACTGGAGGAGCAGAAAAGCAGTCAGGCAGTTAGTTTTAATGGAGTTGGTATGATAATGATTATGGTGGTGGTGGTGATTGTATTCTCGTATGATAAACTGAGGAAAGAAAAAGGAAAAGGATTGACTAATGGAGAAGAGGAGAGTATGATTAAGATAGAACAAGACAGGACTGGGGTTACGGAGAAGTATGGAAGAGATGGAAAGTGTATAGAAAGAGTGAGTAAGCGTGGGAGAGAGAGTTTTGTTGTAGGAGTCTAATGATGATAAGACTAACTCATGGAAGAACTCGAGCAAGCAGGAAGTAGGGAGGCAAGCAGACTGGCAGGCAGACAAGCAACTAAAAGTGTTGATGGTCGAAAGGACGGGCAAATTAGGTAAACGTGAAAGTTTAGCTATATAGACAGAAATTGATAGGTAAGTAGGTAGGTGGATAGATCAACAGGTGAGAGTAAGCTTAGGAGGACAGGAGAGGCAAGAGTAGGTAAACGAGTAGAGAGACGGGAGACAGACAGAGAGATGTGAATAGACGGAAGGACTGACAGATTACGGTAGGTGATGGTATATGAAGAAAGACAGATAACAGTGGATGTAATCAGGCAGAAAGACAGGCAAAACAATGTAAGCGAAGAGAGACACAGATGTGAGTAGATGCTGGCGGACTGACAGATAAATAAGTGAAGGTAAATTTAGGTTAAGGAAGACTGTCAAAAGTGAGAGATGATGCTAGAGACAGTCAATGCAAAGGTAAGTGTAGTAAGACAGACTGTCGGGTGTAAACAGAAAAGCATAGAGGTAGGTAAGAGTAGGTACAGACTGAGATTGATAAGAGGCATTCAGAGTGTTAATCATAATTTTAATACACACACACACACACACACACACACAC
>JAGKTI010035661.1:0-11214 GCA_018397915.1 Birgus latro | reverse complement strand
GGTTAGGTTAGGTTAGGGTCAGGAATGACCGGTGCTGGAGCTTCAGGGCCACTATCCGGACAAGACCACTGTCCTGACATGCCTTTGGCTCTATTACGTCAGATAGTGGAGGGATTACTAATTGAAATAAACCGTTTAAAGTTACGTGGCACCAGCATCCATACAGGTCATGTCTTCACGAAACTCCAGTACGTATTAGACCTACACAGTGCACACAACACACTCAGTCACAAGTCTACTACGAGCCCAAAAGGAAGTGCTTGGATTTACTTATAAATGAGCAAGCCACAATATTTGAAGAAAGGCGTGACTAAAAGACGAAATGTACAAAAACTGGCTTTTCAAGGTCTCTGGAGATGATAGAAATGGATTTTGTATAATTTGCAAGTGTACTTTGCAAAACTGTGTGACCTTGAGAAACAGAAACACAAACATAAGAAAGCAGCAGAGCCTTTTAGTAGAGTGTGACACACAGTTCTCCCATTTAAGAAACTTGGTGAAGCAAATAAAGTGGAAGGAACTCTGGCCATGTTTGACCTATTGATTAACCCACCGAGTCCCACCGACATACGATGCATATCACTACTTTTTTCCGCGGACAGACCCACCAACGTGCATCGTACGTCAGTCAATTGCAAAGCCCGTCGTTTGCACATTTTTCAAAATTCGAGGATGATTTTTGGTGGACATATGTGGGAGACCTTCCTCTACCTGCTGTCAAGCGGGGATACTGCCTGGCCCCACTTGACCCCCACTCTCCCACACACTGGGCAATTCACCTGTTAGCAGTGACCTGGCCAGTAAAAACATGTTGCCCCACGGTCTCTCCAATGACGAAATTCATGGTGAAAGTGGTTCCTGAGGTGGAGGTCAAAGAAATAAAGAAGCTAGAGCAAGATACAAACAAAAGTGATGAGGTGGTAATGTCATAAAGGAAGGTGCCATATGTGAATGTGTTTGGTGACTGAACAATGCTTCTATTGCCTATATAATTGTGTGAAAACCAACACAGTCTTGTACTACACACAAATTCGTACCAAATAAATAAATAAATACGTAATTTAAAGTGGCTTGAATTAGTTAACCCTTCCATAGTTCGTTTTCTTTGTAGCCAGGTGCCATGAGAATGAAGGAAAAAGTAAGGCTGACTGACACCTGTACACCTCAGGAGGGCAATTTCTCTATGAATTTTCGATGTTCCTCACCAAAAGCGGAGTTTGAGCAAAAAAATAAAAAATAAATAAAATAAAATAAAAAAAATCGGTCGATTTCTGAGGGTGTGTCGGGTAAAAAATTGGTTGGGACTGGACGGGTTAATATTGACCTGTTTTGTCAATACTGTGTAGAAAAAACTACTGTAACTTGGTATCAAAAATGTGGGGTGGGGAGGGAGAGGAGTAATATTAGCGACTTTTGATGGAATGGTTAATGACATTTTAGCGACTTTTAGGCATGAGCATAGCTACATTTGAAAATGTGGGTTGCAACCCTGATAGCTGGGCCACTCCAGTCAATCCTCTGCCCACTGTGTGCCTCCACACGTGCTGTGTGTTAACTTTGCTCCTGGTCATGTACTTCAACCGATGGGAGTGGGAAGGAGTTCCAGTCCACTCTATAAAGGTATGAAGGACTCTGTGGAACCAGCAATGCCAGAGGACCGTGCCGGGGACCAGTAGGAGTCCTGCCCTGCTTTGGAATTCCACACCCCCTCCCCAAAGGAAGCCCAAAAACTCTTCCATTCAAGGTTAGGAATCCTACAGTGTTTGTATGTACTGGTCATTTTTAGGTAGGTAAATGTCCTGAGAAAAATCCCAGAAAATTCTCCCAAAAGGTGAAGATGAGGCTGGCTTGGGTACCATGAAACCCTTTAACATATAACCATCCATCCATTGCCAGATGCAACAATCCCGTAAGGGGTGCCATTTGACTTTGAGTTATTTGTTTTACAGGGAGGGGCACTAACCCTCCACCAACTCACTTGTTGACACATAAGGAGCATGCATGGTTTGGTTATATGGTTACCACCCAGCACTGTAAATGGTTTCTTAGCTTACAGGAAACCATTTGGCTTATCACTCAATGTAAAGCCATCTGTAAAGGAAAGAAAAGCAATAAGAAGTGACAGGAAAGATGGGAGAAATAGGAAGAGAGGAGGGCAGGCATGGAAAAAGAATGATAAAGGCTAAGGAAGAAGTAGGCAGCACTACATCAAGTGAGTGGATGATGGTCGCCACCACCTACCACTAAATATACGGCTGTATAATGCGGAATTCTCATAAAGCAGGAGCTTCTGGGTACAATATCCCCGCATTATGTGAGCAGTGACTGTAAATGGTTTCATGGCGTATAGGAAACCATTTGCCTTGTCACTCAGTGTAGGGTCACCCAGAGGCAGAAGGAAGAGGAAAGAATGAAGGAAAGAAAGACAGAAGAGGTAGTGTAAAGTCACCCGTAGGAGGAAAGAATGAAGGAAAGGACAGAAGAGGAAGGAAGGAAGAGAGGAAAGGGCAGACACCGAGTGAGAGGATGGTGAGCATTCCCAGCTACCACCTATCCCATAATAAAATATCATAAAAAAAAAAAGTACGTTGTTGCCCATAAAGAGCAACAATACATAAAGTAGGATCATGCCAATAACGATTTCGACAATAATGTTTTCGGCAATACCGGTAAGTTAGAACAGATACCCTGTTTCTATAATAATGTTTGGATGCACTCAAATAACAGTTATTTCGTGAATGCCAAGTTGTTAAACTAAAAATATGTCCATAACAAGATGAGGAATGAAACAGACAAACAAAAAGAGATGAAGGAAATTGCCGAAAATGTGAGCAGTAGCAATGAAGAGATGGTGGATCTTCCCCTTGCCGCCTCCCCTGACTCGTCCGCTGCCATTCCCTCTACCTCCACTGCCTCACCTGACTCACCAGCTGCCTCCCCCTCCACCTCCACAGCCCCACCTGACTCACCTCCTCCACCTGGCACTCCTGCAACCCCCACCATAATGACTGTTGCTGCATTCTGGATGAAATATAACATTCAACGGGCTGTAAATTTCTTTGTCATAGCCTGGAATAATACAACACTGGCAACTGTTAATCATGCCTGGTCGGCACTCCTGCCTCAACTCAAGTTTGCTGAGACAGAGAGTGAGCAGCTACCAGAATTAACGATTAATGATTGAACTCGTAAATCAAATTTAAAGAAAATACCAGAAACACTATCATGACCAAGTGAATGCCCACCATCAGTCATTCATCACTTGCTTTCTTTCACAACACCAGCTAGCCGAGGAAGAACAAGAGAGGGGTTGAAGTTGATGAAGACATTGATGACAATGGGAACCTGCCTGAAGAAATTGACTCTGTGGGGTTTGATGAAGTGTTGACGAAAGTGGGTGACCCTGACACAAGAAGCAGGAGTGGGGATGAGGCCAGTGAAGGGTCAGGGGGTACGCCACAGTAAACCTCCATGCGCAAGCCTCGAAGCAATCATCACACCAAGCACCTCATTAACTCCTGAGTTTTATCTTACTCATGACAATTTAACAACTAATCTGATTATTTAAGCTAAAAAAAAAGGTAGTGACAGGAGGGATTCAAATGCAAAAATTGGGTAAAAGTCCTGGGGTGGCGGCACCAATAAACCCTTTGTACATGTATTTTAATGTCACGCAAATAACGTTTTTGCTAGTAACAGCATTTTTCTGGGACCAATTAGACATTATTGGTGAGATCCTACTGTACATGTCAAATATTTTTAAGTACAGATGTTGTGCAGGATAAGGTGCACCTTGCTGCCCAGTTTATTTTGTACTAAATGAATGCCCTGTACTGTTATACAATGATCATGGTGAACAGCCCTCTCCTAATACAGTGCATCCTCGATATAACCAACCAACTGGTACCAGACCCTTGACATTAAAGCTGTACACCATGCTGTTCAGTAATTTCCCAGGCGTTGTGGCTTTTACCAAACAAAGATTGTTAAATATACAGCATTGTTCAGCCATACACTCATACACAACAACATAAAGGTAAGTTTAAATGGTTCTTTTTCTCAATAAATCCTCTATTTACTAACTGACATGTTTATTCTTACCCTTCGGGAAGTAACTGCACTGCAGATAAAGACTGCAAGTAGGCCTTGGATAAATCCATGTTCATTTGTCATTCAGTATTTACAAGGAAAGTGTTGGTAAAAAAAACTCACACTGTACACTGTCTGTTACATTACAGTAAATACTACATATTAAAGAATAGCAAAGCAAACAGTACAGGAGAGCTGCATGTACATTAAACATAAACTACATTCTACCACTGGCAGAGATAGTCACTGATAACCACCACAATCCTGCACTATACTGTTCACTGCCTATACATTACTGTACATGTTGTTCAGTGTTTACAGGGAACATGTGGGTAAACTCACTGTACATTAACCCCTTAACTGCGGGTCGTCACTTCCACGACGCTTGGGTGCAATGGATCATACCGCGGGGCATCACTTTTGTGATTCTGTGTTGTTTTGAATTTTCCTGGGCTTTCAGGTGGTGACTTGTATCATCTATCAGCACTGCCAATGTCCAACAATAGTCAGAGCTGCTAATGTCATCAGTACTCCCATCCATTGTTGAAAATTTAGCCATTTTCCCCCAATCTTGACTCCCCTCCCTACCTCCCCTTCATCATTACCCTCTCGTGTCATCTGCTCAGCTGCTCTGCGCTATGCAAATCTTTCCCGGATTTTTCCATTGATTTCATCCATTGAAATGAGTCCTATGCCCTATTCTTATACCAAATAATATATATATAAAAAAATAAGATAATTGATAGTGCCATACACCTGGAATTGGCTAATTATCACTTGGCAACATCCAACCTACACTCGTTCGCTAATTTCCCCTGCTTTTTTTTCCCATGAAATATGCCGTACGAGCTACTCTCGTAATATAAATGTATATAAGAAAGGAAGGGAGAAGCCTGAGTGATATTTATATTCACCTGGAACTACCTAATTTATTTGTATTGTCTAGATTTCCTATGACTTATTTCTTAGCATATACATTAGCAGCTGACATTTTCAACTCTTGGCTACCGAGATACGTACAGTACATTCAGTTCACTCTCATCCTTCAAAGTGAAATCACGTCGCAGTCGCGCCCCTCCATTTCTGCCACTTTTGCGCCCATTATAAAAGGCCCTGTGACCTCTACCCCTACTAAACATCGTGTGGGAAGCGGTAAAGGACTGTAGAGATATATAAGTGTAATAAAGTACTAGAAATAATAAAGTGTGAGTGTGTATATGACTAAGAAATGACAGAATACCAGTGGCAAATTAGCGCGAGTGGGAAGCTCGTACGCGATCGTAGTTTACATTGCTTTCGCAGTTTTTTTTTTTTTTGAGTATGGATTCCAAACTACTTGGAAATCATTGAACAGTGTTTCTAGTGATAATATCAGGCAGTGGTATTCATATTACGGGATGTCAGGATGTGTACAGTGGAGACTTAGTTACCCATCTTCAGAAGTCTCCACAAGTCCTACGGTAGTCAGCAAGTGCTAAAAAAAAAAAATCCCAGTAGAAAGCTGAAGGTATGTGCCATAAGCATATGTAATTATAATAGTCTAGGACTAATAACTGATTTTTGACAAATATTTTTAAAAAGTCAGTCGGAGCGCGGATTTGCCCCGCGGGATGGGCACGGCGCGCCTCCGACAACCCTGCGGTTAAAGGGTTAATTGTTATAGTACTGTACTACATATTAAAGAATAGCAATGCAAACAGTACAGAACAGCGGAATGTACAGTAAACATGTGTTTAATGCACACACACAATGTGTGTGTGTGTGTAGGGACACCACACTGGTCAGTGTTTCCTGTGTGTCCATTCTTTTACCGAACAAAATTCATTAAATGAACATAATGTTCAGCCAGCTCAAGGTGGTTGCTGATACTGAAATTCGCTGAAGGAAGGTTCATTATATCGAAGGTTTACTGTATCAAGAGTTTCACATTATTTTATCACTTATGGTTAATGGTGTCTTGGCTCAGTAGATCATATCAGCAGTATGAGGGGTGGTCTGGCACAAGTACCAACTAAAGGGGTACTACAGACCAAATGACTCACAAGTAATTTCTTTTTTTCTACAACCCACTTTTTAAACATTTTTCATTACACTGGCAATCCAGTGTAAGAGATAAAACATGTCTTCTCCCTCACTTGTTAGCGAATGGCACGATGCCTGGTTAAAGCCTGATTTCTTCTACAAGCTTTGCCACATTTATCATAATTATTGTTCTCACACCTGAATGAACTGTCAGGTACCAAGTGAATAAGAATTTTTTTCTGAACAGTTTTCCAGTCTTTTTTTTTTTCTCTCTCTCTCTCATTCATCATCCAATCCTACGCTGCCCCACGAGGAGTGTAGGAGATCGGAGCTGGGCAAGTTGGTCCTAGCATTTAAGTTGAGTGACCAGCCTCATTCATCCCCGAGTGGTATTACGTAAGCAACAGGGCGGGTTGAAAATGGGTTAATATATATTTTTTGTAATATCTGACTTGGCCTGTAGTTCAGAAACTTGTGGAACATCAAAATAAAGATACTGTTACAGTATAATAAGAAATAAACAATATTTAGAGGTGCCGCAACTCCTTTGATTGTTTTATGCAAACTGTCGCAGTAAAGCAGCTCATCGCTGACTCGTCATGACACGTATGACAAGTCACCCAAAACTCACCCCGAGGACGTGGCTGCATATAGAATTCCACACCATGCCCAACCAATCCTCCCTCCATTCTGACATTTACTTCCATTTGTAGTCTGATTTTGTCTCAAATTTGGACATTATTCCTCTTGCTTCAATTCTCATACGGATAAATCCGTCACATTCCTTCTCTCCACAAACCGAGGCAGAGGCTTCTGTGAGTAACTTAACATGCCTTTCTACTACCTGTGTATGACAAGGATCTATCTATCTCTCTATTACCAGACGCCTCAATCCCGCACGGGGTGGCCACAAACAAATCACCTCCACATCACTCTGTCCCCTGCCATTTCACTGCCCAGCTCCCAGCTCACACCCCCCTCTCTCATATACCTCTCCACTCCATCCCTCCATCTCATCCTCGGCCTCTCTCTCCCTCTCCACCCCCTCCACCTCACTCACATACACTCTCCTCGTCATTCTTTCACTTTATATCCTCTCCACATGCCCAAACCACCTTAACGTGTTTCTCCTAAAGCTTCCTATCACATCCACATCCACACCACAATGCTCCTTCACTTCTTTATTTGTTAGTCTGCCTCTCCATGTGACTCCACATGCTCCTCTCAAATAACTCATTTCTACTGCTCTCACTCTTGACTTCTGTCCCTCTAACAAGGTCCAAGCTTCACTTCCATATGTTAGAGTTGGTATCACAATACTGTCATGCAGCAACTTCACTTCCATGCTCACTTCCCTGTTTCTTATCACTGCCTTCATGGAACCAGCAACATTCCGTCCCTGCTGCACCCTTTCAAACACTTCACCCTCCAAACTTCCAACCTTACTCATCACACTACCCAAATACTTAACCTGCCCAGTCCCGACCGGTTTTTAACCCAGCCTACCCCCAGATCCTGACCGATTTTCAACTTTTTTTTTTGGCTCAAACCTCCGCTTTTGGTGAGAAACATCAAAACTTCATAGACAAATCGCCATCCTGAGGTTAAAAATGTTGATACAGGTGTCATTTAGCCTTACATTTTCCTTCTTTTTCAAGGTACTTGGCTAAAGAAAATGAACTATGGAAGGGTTAACTAATTCAAGCCACTGTAAATTATGTATTTATTTATTTATTTGGTATGGATTTATGTGTAGTACAAGTCTATATTGGTTTTCACACAATAAAATAGGCGATAAAAGCATTGTTCACTCACCCAAAACCCCAGTATATGGCACCTTCCTTTACGACATTACCACCTCATCACTTCTGTTTGTTTCTGCCTCTAGCTTCTTTGTTTCTCTGTCCTCCACCTTGAAGAATTTTGTCATTGGAGAGACCATGGGGCAACATACCATTACTGGCAAGGGTACTGCTAACAGGTGAATTGCCCAGTGTGTGTGGGGGGGAGGGGGGTTAGGTGGGGTCAGGCAGTATCCCCGCTTGACAACAAGTAGAGGAAGGTCTCCCACATATGCCTACCGAAAATCACCCGCGAATGTTGAAAAATGTGCACACAACGGGCCTTGCAATTGAGTGACGTACGATGCACGTCAGTGGGTCTGTCCGTGGAAAAAAGTAGGGACGAGCATTGTACGTTGGTGGGACTCAGCGGGTTAAATGCACTCACATTCTCCATATCCTCCTCACCCATTCTCACTGTACATTCACTGACTTCACCCCTCTCAAAGACCATCACTTTACTTTTCCCTACATTCACCTTTAGATTCCATTTCTTACACACTCTCCCAAACTCATCTACCTCTTTGAAATAGCACACAATTTTTCTCCTTGTATTACAGCTTCCAGCTCAGCAACTGTTAATTTTTTGGTCAGTGGTGACTCTCGTCTTGGATAATCTTGGAAGACAATCATGTCTGTGTAAACCTTGGCATGGAAGTTTAGTTTGGGTAGTACAAACTCTCTGGGCCCTGAATTCATTTCTGGTTGGTTTCTAGCCACCATGAATTCTTTTGAAGGCCACTTCCCTTATTTCTTTCCTGCTGTCAGAAAGCATAGCAACTAGAATATTCTCCTGGTGAGCAAAATAAGCATTCCTCTGAAGAACCGGATCTATCACTGACTTTAGATCATCTGACAAGTATCTCGAACTGGATATCATGAACCAAAAGTTTCTTGGTCCATGACTAAGATGAGTTGCGCTTAATTTGAAACCAAGCTGGGGCATACACCTGAATAATGAATGTGGTTAAGGTAGTCAGTTGTTCAGATGGCTCAGCACTAGCAACACAAAGTCTCAGGATTCTATTAGCAGTTGTTAGCCAACTTTCATGACTTAAAAGACCAGGATTATGATGCTCAACACTTGGTGGACAAATTCCCTCAGATTCAACATTGCACATCTCCAGAAGATATCTTTGACCTTTGCTTAGGTCAAGTCCATCAGAGTTCAGCGGCATGCTTGTGACTTTAATAGCTTGGTATTTGACAACAGGCACTGTTTCACATTTCGACAGGTTGCTGCCAATAAGTTCAGTGAGGTGGTTAGGTCCTTTAGTGCCTCCATCCAAATGGTGCAGTAAATGGCAAAGGGACAATTCATTAGCATGTACTGAACATATGAACCAGTGAGATGCTGTCTTGAAATGAGCCTCCAGTAGTTTAATGACACCATTTTTACTGCCAACGTTAGTGACTGTTCTGTCACAGGCTCACAGCCAATGGCCCTCAGGTCATCGATGTTAACTTTTTCTTTCTTAAGATAGTCATTAATTCCAGTAGCTATATTTAATGCATTCCCAGACTGAGGGATGAAATGTCCAAGATATTTTGAATCTGGCTTAGCAATCAGTGTAACAGGCTATGCTCCTCTTTTATAGTAATGGTGTAATATCCACTTGTTTTCTTTATGTTTACTTTAGTGTCATCCTTTCGCCCATCAACATACAAAGCTTCTATTTCATTTTCCTTCCTTGTTTCATTCAAATCCCCCCCTCACTTTCTTCCTCTGTCTCCTCAGTTACTTTTGTCTACTACATTTGATTTTTCTTGATGAGTAATGAGACCAAATCTTGCAATGCAGCTGATGCTATTGCTGCTTCTGCCCTATTAGAAATTCTAAACCTGTCACATGCTCTTCCTAGAGATAGTAGCTTAATTCTGAGCTAGCTCGATTTAGGTGTTTGCTTGCCATCCTCAGCTTCACATTCATAAACAGTCTCACCATCATCTGAACTATCAGAACTTTTATTGCTGTTATCCACATATTTTACTGTAGATGTCGATGGCCTGTCCTCCTTCATGTACCCCTCAAGTCGATGTTTTTCTTGTTCTTCACGTGCTGCACATTTCTACAGCTTCTTAGTGGTTTGATAATCAATACCTTGGATGAACATCTTCCTGGATGTCCACTTATCATTCAAAAAGGAACATTCTTCAACTGGAACTTTACTACTCTTGTCGCAAGAACACGATGAGAAGTCCACACACTTACAAGCTGCAGTGTCAAAATTCTGTTTGTTTTTGCTTGTAAAATCCTTCAACTTGCCTTGAAAATCTTACTGTTTCTGGTCAGTTTTCATAATTTTTCTGTAATTGTCATGACACAACTTTGGCTAGTCTTGCTGTTGAGAGATTGTGAGAATTGAAGATTTTTATCCATACTTCCCTCACTGCTGTTGCCAAATGTTTCGCTACTTCGTTGGCAGCTGGTTCCTTCTTTCCTTTATTTTTCCGAAAAAGAGTTGCTCTAATATGCAGGGAATGTTTAATAACTTCATAATACGCAGGGAGTTGGGTTTCAGTAAACTCTGCTCCTCCAAAAAGTGAGACAGCTGGAAGAGTTTTTATCTCCTTTTCAATTTTCACGGCATTAGTCATGTCTTTCAGTTACTAAGAATGTTTTGTACTGTTTTGTCAATTATCAGTACACTTTCACAAATCACTACCTTTTACCTGTAATGCAATACACAGCAAACCAATAAAGGGCAAAAAAAATACACTCCAATATGCGTAAGACCTTACGAGTTTATTCATGATACTTATGGCGTCAAATTACAAATGCTTTGTGGCACCGCTAAATATTCCTGGATTAAAAATATATATATATATATATATATACATAGTTAGAATTTTAGTACCCATTCACATATTTCCCAAACACAGGCATGACAATTTTATTATAAAAAATATTCTGCCCTACTCTAGTGAGCAATAAACCCCGACCACTACCTGGATATAAACGTTCACCGGTTCAGTCCAACTGGAGTGCTGTAATTACCCAATAAGCCACCAGGCGCTATAATTTGGTTCTATGGTTACCACCCCTCGTAATAAATGGTTTCCTGGTGTACAGGAAACCATTTGGCTTGTCACTCGGTGTAGAGTCACCCACAGACAGAAGGAAGAGAAAAGAATGAAGGAAACACAGAAGAGGGAGTGTAAAGTCACCCGCAGGCAGAAGGATGAGGAAAGAATAAAGAAAAGAATGACAGAAGAGGATGGAAGGAAAGAAGGATGAAGAGGAAAGGCCACACACCCAAGA